>PVJL010006929.1:0-84703 GCA_004026885.1 Lyroderma lyra
TTTTGTTGTGTAAGCCACTAAATTTGCAGCAGTTCATTAGGGTAGCCATAGGAAAGTAATATTCCAAAGCGGTATCCCACAAACTAACCCCTTCACTTTTTCTAGAGCTCGGTGCAAATCTGACCTCATCAGAGACTGCTTCCCTGACCATGCCACTCTCACTCTCTATCCCTCTAAGTCTGCTTTATTTTTCTAAATTGCTGTTAGAATCCCTTAATCTATTATTCATTTGTTTTCATTTTACTCTTTTATAAATGAGAACAGACTTGCTTTTGATCTACACTGAAGCATTCCAGTTTCCCAAAATGGTATGTCTAGCACATGGTAGTAAATATTTCTTGAATAAACTTAAAAAATGAAAGAAGTGCTGAATGGTAATGCCATTTTCTAAGTAAATACATTAATTAATGGTACTGCCTCCCAGTAACCAGCATGTAAACTTTGACTCTTCCCTCTTCCTACGTGAATACCAAATTCTTGAGATGGGGCAAGATAAGGATATGGATCCTCATAAAAGGGAGCCAGGAGAATCAATCAGTTAATTTAATTCTGTTGATGCTATTTCATATATATCTCAAAAATCTATCCATCATTTTCTATTTCTACTGCTTCTTCCACAGTTCATAGATCTTCTCTTCCTTGGTTTATTATAATCGTCTTCTAGCCAATCCCGTAGCTCCAACCTTCTTTTCCAGTTTATCTCCCTCTCTACCACAAAGCTAAAACTTAAATCTGTCATATCCTGACATCAAAAGAACTCCTTAATATGCTATCCAGGATCTGTCAAAACCAATTTGTAACCTCTCTTTTCATATATTTTTCAGTCTCTTAATTCTACTTTCAGGAGACACCACCCCCAAAATGCTGATCCATCCCCACATTATGAATATGGCCCACTTCTTTATGATTCTTTGCTTTTGTAAATGTAATCATTATTTCTCTATCTCCCAGGCTCAATGCATCCTTTAAAATTCACCTCAAAGTTTAAGTGACTTGTGACACCTTCTTTTTACCTGTGTCACCAATATTGGAGTCTCCTTCCTCTCTAGTCCCACAGGACTGTGCATATTTATATAACAGCTTCTCACACTGCTCCACAATGCTTTGTTTGCATGCTTACATCGTTTACTATATTGTCATCACTGGAAACTATTTTTTAATGTTTGTCTTTGTATTGTCATGTGCCTGGCATAGTTCCTGGCTGACATTAGGTTCACAGTAAAAATATGTGGTGAATGAATCAATCAAGCTCATTAAATTACAGCTTTGGAAATACTAAAAGGAGGAACCTCTAAATATGTTTCCTAAAGAGCTTCTAATGCCAGCTTGTATATGTCAAATTTTTATTAGCTCTCATTTTATTATCAAGAGGTATTACACTGTGGAATATTGACTAAAAATACTTTTCAATAATCCAAGAGTAGAAAATGCAAGCTAAATAGTTCAGATGAAAGCAGTTAGAGACAACACCAATGCCCAGTCTGTGGCCACAGTTTCAGGAGCCTGAAATGGAGGAAAAACTGAAGATCAGTCAGGCCGAGATCACATTTCGAAGACCCACTGTGCCCCATCTCACAGGCTCTCATTCGACTACGTGCTCCAGCCATCACTTCTGCCACCATTTTTAGGGGAGGTAATTAGACAGCAGCAGCTTGTCTAGGCTGCACTGCACTCTGACTCAATTTTGGAGTAGAAAACTGCTGCCTGGAGAGCCTAAATGAAGGCCTTCAGGATTAGGGAAGGTCTAAATCGATGGGGGACATTCGTGGATAACTGATCCTTCGTGCCGTTCCTCAAATGGAAATGCTCAAGGCTCGTTTTACGCAGCTCTTTGGAGGTGCCAGGATGGTCTAGCCCCAGCTGCCCACAGTGGGAACACAGACAAAATACACCTGGTACTAGCTGCCCTACTTCTCTGTCTTAGTCTCCCCAGTCTCCCACAGAAAACTGGTCTTTAAGTTGGCCCTAGAAAGTAGACCTTTGAGATGGAATTCTGGAACTGGTGAGATGGCAATAAGCTGGGTGGTAACAACCCCTCGTACAGAGTCCAGTACTAAGCACTAAGATTGTTACAGGTGGGAAATTAGGAAGAGGTAGAGGTGGAAGCTAAATGCAGTAGCTGCGTGGCATTGAACAGTATGGGGCAAAGGTAATTTTAAGGGTTGTGGAGTTGCCTGCTTTTGTTAACTGCTTTCAAAGCCTTGAAATAGAAATTGATAGGATCAAAGTAAGTCTACTTACAACTCAGGGCATGCTGTGAAAGCCAGAAAAATCCCATGACTGTATAAAAGGAAACTTTTATCTTGTAAAGTGCTGAGGCGGAGTATGCTGCAACTCATGCCCAGGACATAATCATAAGGGAAGAAGAACTACAAAGGTGATTCCATGCATAAGCTCAATAGCTGATAGAAAAGCAGTGGGTCCCTGAGGTGAAGACTTTGAGTAGGTGAACTTGAAAATCTTGAACCCCTCTGATCCCCTAAACACTTCAAGCCAATAGAATCTACTTCCTCCCCATTGATAGAAGAGTAAATATACCCTTCTCTGGATACCCTAAAAATGTTTTACCTGAGGCAGATGTCTTGCTACATGATGTATTTCATCTAGAACTAACCATGTTGGAATGCATTGCCTCCAGACCAATAATTGGAGTTGGAGCATAGCATGGCTTTCACAGGAAAATACAGTGCTTTCTCTAAGAGGAAGTAGCAAACATCCTCCCAAATAGAGGAACAGAGTTGCAATGACTTTTGAGGATATGAGACCAGGAAGGACTGAAATCTGGAGAGACAATAGCATATCAACAAGGGAATATTCTGCTATGATTAAGAGATTAACATCTTGGTGGGGATACTTGTGCCAGCCCTACTCTATTTCTAAGGTGGCTTCTTGAAGTCAGGACACAACATTGGCCTACAACAAATGTTGTAGAAATGTCAAAATTGCCTTACGAATAACTCAGAGGTCTAAGAGGGCCCAGAGAAAGAGCTCTTCGCTAATATAATAAAGAATGCAAAGGTACAGATGGCTTGTTCACTCTAATGGTTTAATGATGGGTGTCCTGGAAGTAAGGTACCTAGTGTCAGTAGGAGTAATAGAACTTTGGAATGGCAGCAACTAGGTGGAAGTCCTCAACCAGAGAAAGTAAGATGCATGTAACCACTGTAATGGGCAGCAAGACTTTAGTCATAACTAAGGTACTTTGACCCACAAAGATCCATGACCAACAGTTATAGACCATGGTGTTCCTAGGCATTAAAAAGATGGGGAAACAATTATGGGGCTGATTAGAGAAATAATTGATGATTGTTTAACAGAATGTTAATATCAGCTACCACATTGGACATTTGTGATCTTTCATTCACTTTCCAAATCTAAGCCACTTCACAGACTTAGAGTCCATTCCTTTATGAGGAAGAACGTTCCTTTAAGAAAAGATCCTGTAATGTTCCTACAAGTATATAAAGTATTTAACATCAATATTGCTCCAACCCTTCTCACAAGGGGACCTTTAGCCATCTCCCAGAGAAACTATGCATCTAGAAAAGGGGATTAACCAAACATAAAGTTTACTGGATACCAGGTCTAATTTGATGATAATAACTGGGGTTCTCAAAGGACATCATGTTGGCTGTTACAATAGGGGCTTATAGAAGTCAGAGGATATATGAAACCCTGGCCCAAGAAGGTATCACAGTAGGTCAACGATCTTCAGTTTGTCCTGTGGTCCCCCCAAGTTAGTGTCCAGTGAATAACTTCAATGAATATACATAGGATTTGACCAAACCCAAACCTGTACAGTAAGAGTCACCCAGGGAAATAGAACCATCTGGAAGTCCCTGACATGTACAATATCTTTTTTCTGTATTCAGTCTGTTGTAATTTGTTATTTTATTTGAAATAGTTAAGGAAAATCCTGCTTCACACAAATGTGTAATTGGAAAAGACAGAAGCATTTTTCTATCCTCTTCAGATTTGTGGCTATTGTTCTTGATACTACACCAAAATTCAACACTTAGTGGCATTTTAAATGTTAGTTGCCACATGGGATTCATATTGAACTTTTTACACTTAGTTACTTAAAAATTCATTTATCTATCTTGTACTTTGAATGGATCTTTTTACCCATTCTTGGTATCATGACACCATGACACACTTCATTATACAACATTAACAAATTACATTCGTTACTATCTCCACCAATTCTCTCAAAAAAAAGTCTTCATGTATTGAGAAACTGTCAAGGTCACAGTGCAGCTGAACATTTTCCAGAATTACAATTGTTGCTTAAAAGCTTGGATTTTGTCATTGGCAACAAATTCTGTCAGTTGTTTTCCTTAAGGTGACAGGGTCACTCCATTCATTTTCAGGACAATATGTCTTCCACATACCCGCACCTCAATAACCATAGTTCGTCTATCAGTTGTTCTTTCAAGTATAAGTGATACTCTATGAAAAAGTGGCTACAGCAACTCATTCTCCTAAGTACTTTTCCTGGAGACAATCTTCCTGCTTTGGTGTGCAGCAGTACTTCTTGCATAATTCCCATTTCTTCACACAGAATATTAAAAATACTCAAATGTAACATAAATAACATCTTATGAAAAATAACAGTATTTTCAAAAGAAACATAGTGAACAGAGAGATACTGTTATATCAGATCATAAAGGAGTACTTTTGCTATTTCATCAGGACATTTATAATTCTTTAAGTTATTTCATCAAGACATTCAGCTTTTCCTTTCACTGAGTGTGGATGACAGTGCAGAATCTGACAAGTACAAGTTGGTGCCGCCATTTTGACTCGTGCTAGTGGTTGACCAGCAGCATGATCCACGGTTGACTTTGTATCACTGGTGCAAATATCAATAGAGTGAAAAAGACAAATAACACCTTATGTTATAATAAAAATAATTTGGATTTGAGGACTCCCTAAAAAGGTCCCAGACACCGCCAGGGGTCCACAAACCACATATTAACCACTGATGTCTTAAAGCCAATGAAGGCTGAGACACCAGGTAAAAGTAGCCAAAGTGTGATCTTAAAAAAAATACCACACAGAATAATGATGAGAAATTGCAACAACACTTTTCAAGAATCCCCGGTGTGTAAGCAAAGAGATTGATTCAGTCCCCAGCATTTCTCACCGTCCTGACAGAAAGACTCCTGAGTCCTAGCAGACACAAAGGAGAAAGGAAGCCAGTCACAGCTTTTCCTCCAAGTAATCTTCAACCCAGATACTATGGGCCCAGGAAATTCAGGTGTATCTTTTCCCAAGCTGTGTCCCATCCCCATTAGCTCAAGGAATAATTGTGTAAATAGACTTTCCAAAGCACTGGAAATGACACAAAGTTCCCAAAGGTTGATATGCAAAATAAGATCTAACCTGAGTGGCTCTTCCTCCAACAGACTTAGGAAAGGTGTCATTTAACTTTCTAAAATGCCCCCCACAGTCCTGAGCACAGCCCTGACCCTGTAATAGACTCAGAGAAATACCTGATTCACAGATTTACTGATATAATTAAGAAGCTGGCTTAATGTGTATAGGGGATTGTGGAAGGGAGGATAATCAAGCAGAGATATTTCATGCAAAATCCCAGGTAACAAAGATACATACTTATGAAAAGCATCTCTTAATTCTACTTCCTCAAAATTTTTTATTAGTAGATTGATTATTATTATTTTAAATGTATTTTCATAGCTTACTCCACACAGTTTGTCCTGATCTGTACAGTGCTGTAGCTGATTTTTAGTTAGGCCTCAGCACAAGACATACAACCAACTGGTATCCCAAAGCAGCACAGCCAGGCGGAGGCCGGTGACATCTCTCAGGCACGGCCTGCGATGGCAGGGAGTTCTGGAGTTGCTGGAAGGACTGTGACAAAGAAAGACTTTAAAGAGTGATGTGTCTCGTGTTACAGAACAAGAACGTCAGATCTGTTTCTGAAGCATTAAGTGCTTCAGGAGTGCCTCTCTCAAAATGCCATTTTGCTGCTGTGACATTTAAAACACATTTTAAACTTGAGAATGTGTTCAGTTTAGTTCAATTTAAAGGAGTATACTCGTACGTATGTTGGCAGAGAACACACCACTCCAAAACGGGTGCCAAGCCTCTTGCCTCTGAAGACCACCACACTAGTTTTCTGAAGGCCCCAAAGGAACTAAATAGCTTATTAAATTTAAGCCTGTGTACAAACCATCTAGAAGATCTGTATGTGTGTACCGGTGTGTATACGAGGGCTGTCTAAAAAGTATTCAGCCAAATAATATGAACAATAGAGGCATTTATGGCTGGATTTTTTCTGGACAGCCTTCATATACACATACACTATATAAAACACATATATAATACACGCTGATATTTTTTATGTTTGTTTTCAGAAAATAAACATCCCATTGCCAGTCTTCATCATGACAAAACAAGCCATCTTTGAAATGTAGTCCTGGGTCTTGTCTTCTAAAATTTCTTCTGCACAACTGCTCATAGGTGAGTGAAAGCTCTAAAAGAAGCGATTATTTTAGTTACAAAAAGATATGTCTTAAAACAAAACAGTGATTTTTTAACTCCTTTATACAAAAACTATAAATAACTGCAACAAATGAATTCCCCATTTGGAAGTAGGACACAATTGCAAAGGACAGGTTTTGATGGCACTGGAAGTCACACCAAATGCTGGAATATCCCCAAGACATAAACGAAGGACCAGAGCTGCTGACCACCGACTGCACGGATGTCATCATTTGGTGGGGTAATTCAGAAAATGTAAGTTCTCTAAAATAGACAGCACTATATAGCCTATTAAAATAATTTTCATGCAGCAGGTTTGCCTTCTACTAATTGCTTATTACACAGACCTGTTCTAATACCATGGTCATGTTGGTTTTTTTCCTCATCTACTGTTTTCAGAAAAAAAAAGAATTCAGTTGTTGACAGCTTTTTATTTCCATAGCTATACAAAATATTTAGAGTTGGCTCAGTTCTCAACAAGTTCTATAAATGGATGGAAAAATCCTAATTCCCTAGTATGACACCAGATAATCCATTCTTTTGTTTGTTTGAGTTGAACCAGGGCCACCTCTCTTCCTCTCACCCATCTTCTCAACAAATCTCAGTCCCTCTTTTTTTTTTCCTAGTCCCTGTCTTTATAAATAACTTGCTAAAGGCCAGAAGGCTCTAAGAACAAAACATGGAATAAGAAAGCAGGGACATAAAACTATTGTGAAGCCTCTGGGTTTTCCACTTCAGCAGACATCTCAGCTTGTAAACTTGTGAAGCACCCAAGGAACTGGTTATAAAATCTTGGCCTAACTTGGTTTCTAGGCATTTCCTTGTTCTCTCTTTCCTTCTAACTTTTCATCTGTCTCTTTGATTCTCTCTCTTTTTACATCGCATCTCAGTCATATGGGATGTCTCCTCACCTGCCTCACTGTGGCTGGCTGTGCTTCTCATCTTCAAACTTGTAGCTTATTCAGTTGAAAAATTTTAACCCATGATGTCTAGTACTGACTTCTTATGTCTTAATGATTCTAACTCCAAAACAGTTGTGTGTGTGAGCTCACTCTAGGTATTTTCTTTGTTTTTAATGTCCTCTTCATACTTTGAACCAAGAAATGAATTTCATATATAATAGACAAAGAAATGGAATGGAACACATATTTTCTTTAAAATTATTTAATAACCCACCAAAATATAAAATCAATCAAGAATTATCGCAAAGTCTGCCCTTCCAACAAGACTCCAGGATGTCCCTTCTGTCCTCTGTGTAGTTCCAACTAGATCCCACCACGCTGTCTGCACAGGTTGGGTTGGGGTCCCATGGCCAGTGTGCCTGACATTTACAATCTAATGGCTCACATCAACTGTGAGCAAATCCTCCTTCTGTTACTGCACTGGGAGATTTTTTAAAGGCTATGTGTTTATTTTACAAGTCCTTATAGAATTGTTTCATTTTGAAGAATAATTCCAGTAGTAACTCCCAACTAATTTATTTTCTACTATATTTTAAATATTCTCATGATCTTTCCCTTTAAAATTTTGTGGGCTTTTTTGCTTTCATATTTTTAGCGCTTAACCATTCCTTATACTTTATGTCATTTAGAATAACAGTTTAAGGTTTCCATCTCATTGGTTTTTATTGTTTTGCTTAAATTTTTACTGCTTCTATATTAATGTTTCTAGAATATAGTTTTAGTTTTTATTTTAAATTTAATCTATTTTATCTGAAATTTAAAATTTTATCCTCAGTGTTTAACAATTTTATTAGACCTCAATTCTGCTACACTTATGGGAATATGTATTAATAATAGACTTTCATTTAGCTTTTCTTCTTTTGACATTTTATGTTCTTACAAATTTTTACAATTTGTTTTCCCAATTGCCTCTCTTCTCTCATTCTTCTCTATATCTTTTCATAGTATTTGGTGATAATCTTGATTCACCTAAATGTAAATTGCATAATGAGTCTAAGTCACTAAAGACAACTAGGGGAGGATGCTTACTTCTCTGGCTTTTTCAAACAAATCTAGACCTCAAACCTCATAATGATGGCTGTTAAATATTGCTAAAAACATGGACTCTATATGTATAGTAAAGCTTACTAGAATGCAAAAAATAGCTTTTTGAAAATTTCAGTGGGTCAGTTCTACAAATAATAATTTATACATAAGCACAGAATTTTGCTGAATTAACAGAACCAGTCATTCAAGACAATAATAATGACCTCAGAGTCATTCTCATTTGCATAAGAACATACATTCGAACAGAACATCCCAAATCCATAAAGAACATTGATGTATTTGTGCTGATTCATTTATATTCTTTCACTTGTTCTTTCACTTCCCCCTGAAGTAACAGGCTGAGTGTAGAAGAAGATGCAAACTGACCTATATGTGGATTCAGTCTACACCTTTGGCCTAATGCTTCTAAACAACTTACCAAATTTTTTTCTCTATGAACAAAGTATTATTTCCTAATGCTCTGAAAGAACTTCTTATATTCGCAGCAACTAATTCACAGCAACTATAACTAAACTATTTATTTAAAATGGTACCAAACTGAATGAGAAGAATCATTTTCCTAAATAATTAACTTTAAAGGAAATTGCAATTTATTATTTACTAAGTAATTGTCACATTACAAAAAAAGAAGAAATTTTACAATACATGCATAGTTTCTCCTCAACTGAGACAAATGCATATTCTTTCTCTTTTATAGATCCAAGTTGCTTTCTGAGTCCCTGCAGTGCTCTCTAATTTTATAAAATTTTATTTAAAGGCCTAAAATGAAAACCAAAACAAACACATATGCACACACCACACACCTGGGGAAGATTCTCTAACCCAAGAGCTGATCAAGGAGTTGTCTAAACTGTGGGCTTTGAAGGTTGGTTGGTTGTTTCTTTTTATCCACACTATTGGCCTGGTTCCAGCTACTTAGATGCAAAAGATCGTCTAGTCTAACTTTTGAAAGGGCAGCTCATTACTTTCTTCCACCAAAACTGTAGGCTCATTAATTTATTATACAACCTGTCTAAAATGCATGCCACTGTCCTCCTTGATAAATGGCATGCTGGGCCTTCCCAGGCCTATAGGTCGTTAGAACTACACGCAGACTTTGTACGTGGTTATTCCTTAGAGATGACTCCAATTCTACTTTTTTTGTTTCAATAAGAGTTTTTATTTTCATCTAATATACGAGGACTGTCTGGAAGAAATCCAGCCATAAAAGCCTCTATTTGTCACATTATGTGCTGGATATGTTCTGGATAGCCCGCGTGTACGTGCCCATGTTTTAAAGTCAAACATTTCCATAATGTTGTATGAAACAGTAATTTCTCTGACCAATTCCCCTTTGTCCCTTTTTCTTCTCCCCATAGACAACCACATGCAGTTCTTTCAAAATGTCATTTAATAACATGCTTATTAATCTTGATTATTGTTTTAGTTTTTTCAAAATAATACTCATTACAGAGGATGAAGACAAAGCTAACTTTCCTCCCCTACCTCTCCACAGCTGCTTCTTCCTCTTCCTATCCTCCCAAAATAGTTGCAACATAGTTTAAAACAGATCAATATTCAACACATCCATTTATAGGGCTCTGTAGACTCTATTCGCAACAGAGCTATGCAATAAACAATGGCTGCTTGAGTTTACAGTACAACTCTTTATTTTTTGTGGAATTAATCGTACAGTTGTTTAATTTGCTAGGCAATTATCCCTAATGCAACACTATTTTTAAAACATAAAATAAAAACTGAAACAAACACCCACACATGTGCTTGGAGTTTTCCTAACCCAAGGGCTGATCAAAGAGTTCTCTGAACTGTGGGTTTTGATTATTGGGTGGTCGTTTCTTTTTATCCACTTTATTGGCATGGTTCCAGCTACCTAGATGCACTCCGTCTCTCCCCTTGGTAAGTAATAAATGCATAAAGTACTCTATAAATTTCATTTTCTTTAAGGAATATCTCCTAGAGTCATCTGAGGAGTTTCCATATAGTCTGGTTGCTTGTTAATCTTTCATCCCCTCCTAGAAATTTCCTTTTTCTCCTCTGTATTGGCTTTTCTATTTTCTTTTTATCCTATACTTTTATTCTTAAGTTATTTTCTTATTTTGGTAGAGGATATTTTCCAGTATCTTCCAAGATAGAATGCAATGGAAGTAAATATCTGAGAACTTATATAGCTAAGAATATCTTTTCATACTCAATTGATAATTTTCTTGAGTATAAAAGTATAGATTAGAAATCATTTTCCTTCCCAATTTTGTTTTCTAGCCTTACTATCATAGAGAATCCATATGATTCCTGATCCTTGTGATTTTTATTTTTAGTTTCTCTAGGACAGCACTGTTCAATAGAAATTTAATGTGATCCAAAAATGGTAGCCACATATGTAATTTTAATTTTTTTAGTAGCACCATTTAAAACATTAAATGAAAACAGGTGAGATAATTCTGAAGTTTTATTTAATCAAATATATCCAGAGCATAAACATGTTCAACTATTAATAATGTAAAACATTTTAATAATGTACTTTACATTCTTTCTAATTTAAGACATCTAAATCTGCAAAATTGCATTGAAAGCATGTTGTAGTTTTAACAACTTACACGTCAAGAGCTCACTTACCACTTGTATATAATGGATACTTACTGGACAATGCAAATCAGGAAGGATTTAGGATATTTTCTTTGCTTCTAATGTTCTAATATGTCTTAATAATGTGCCTTGGTAGGGGCAAATTTCACCCATTTTCTAGGTACTCATTTCCCATTGTCTGTGTGATAACTCAAGTGTATCAGTTCTGGAAAAATTATTTAAATTATTGCCTTGATAATTCTTCTTCATTTCCTCCACTTTCTGTTATCACTGTCTGAAACTCGTATTATTCAGATATGCTGTGCTGGTCCTCTAACTTTCTTTTACTTATTTCTTCTGCTTTCTATTTCTTTTTCTTAGTTTTGCTTTCTTTTACATTGGAAATTTAATCTTATTTTCCAATACTTCTGTTGAGTTATTCTTTTCTGCTACCATATTTTTAATTTTGAGAAGTTCTTTGTTCCCTGACCATGAACTATACCTGTTCTTGTTTCATATTGTAGTGTCTTCTTAGAGCTCTCTGAGGAATTCATGATGGTGTTTTATTGATCATCTTCTCTCTGATTCCCTCAAGTTTCTTTTTTTCCCTTCTTCATTTGTTTAATAACATCTCTCTTTTTTAATGTAAGAGGCCTTTCTCAGTTATCAGACAATACTCATTTGTGTGTTCTTATTTGAGAATGAGAAGTTAAGAATTGACTCATTGAGTATATGGGTTAAACCTCTCAAGCATTAACTTTACTGAAAGTACACTGTCTCCAACATTGTTTATCTATTCACAGTTAGAAACAACCTCGCCAACCACATCGAGCTAGTCTGCACCACCTGCCAACTTGAAGTTTATTCAGCAGGTTTAAACCTCACAAGGCTGCCACTTTGTCCTACCCTGCTAGCAGCACCCAACCACTTGAAGTGTGCAGTTGGGATATACTGCCACCAGGTGGTAGATCTCGGTATTATTCCTGATAATCTCAACTATAAATCACATGTTTTGAAGGATATTCAAAGTTTATTCATTAATGTTTCCATTCATATTATTTATAAAAAGAAATACTTTTATTGAAGAATCTAAATATTTTCATATGTCATAGAAAAGAATACAATTCACATTAGTGAGCATTTTTTGAAAAGTAATTTCTAAGAAAAACATCACATCCTTCTTACTAATCTTTGGTTGTTATCAAAAGCAGCTTAATTTAACCCTGTTCCTGTACTTACATTATATAGAATCCTTCTAACACTTTTTGAATTCCAAATTTTAAGTCGATTGGTTTTAAATATTTATATGTGACATTTTACCCTCCAAGTACTGTGTCCTCACAAACCTGACAGATTTTGAAACACATCTCCACTTTCCCTAGTATTTCATTTCTGCTGCCTACGGTACTCCTCTGATGTATTCCTGATCTCTAGATGAATTTTCCTACACCTTGTTAGAACAAGAGAAACCATGCCAGGAATCAAAATCTAGATCTGTCAAAAGTCATTGTGAGAAAATGTAAATCTCTACTCAGTAATAAAAATGAGCAAACCATGGATCCACACAACTTGGATGGAACTCGGGGACATTACGGTGAGTCAAAAAAAGCCACTGCCAAAAGGTTATATACTGTATGATTTCATTTCTATAAAAATCCTCAAATGACAAAATTATAAAGAAGAAAAGCAATTCATAGTCATCAGGGGTTAGGGACAGTGGGGAGAAGGCAGTGGGTGTGATTGCGAAAGAATAGCAAGAGAGAGACCTCTGTGGCGACACAATAGTTTTGTATCTTGATTGCAGTGATACTTGCACAAATCTACATATGTAACTATAAACACACAGTGTACCAATTTTAATTTCCTGATTTTGATTTTGTGCTATAGCAACACAAAATAGAACCATTAGAGGGAAATGAGTGAAGGGTACACAAAACCACTCTACAATATCCTTGTAATTTCCTGTGAATTTATAGTAATTTCAAAATTAAAAAAATAATAAATCAATTTATTTTAGTAATTAAAACTAAGTACCTAGACTTTAGACTTAGAAATTATTTTAAATGTACCACCAATTGTGGAAAAAATATGTTCTATTGTGCCTAGAAATGAAGAAAGGTAATAGAAGTTCAAGATTCCAGTTAGGAACTAATCATTTTTATCGCACCACATCATGTTCCTTGTTACCATGGTACAATTTCATTTATACAATGCAAAAACATATGTACCCTAATCTCTATGCTGAATTTAGAATTAAGTTTGATGAATCCCAATTTGTAAATTTATGGCTCTTTTTGGATTGTTTTCTTCTTCCTAAAATGGTGGGATTTTCTTAATGCTTTAAACTTTAATATTTATACTCAATAATACGGCATCTTAGAATTTTGCATTTTTTTCTTTATATTTCTATGTATACCTTGTCTTATAGTTGTATTACTTCTTGAAAGATTGTTTTATTTCTCTTGTTTTGGGCTAGAGACTGTTAAAACAGTGGCAGCAGTCATTCAGAATAATAACAACATTTTATGGAAAAGTTTAGAACTGTTATTCCATAAAGAAAATTCATTCTGAAGTTTTAATGATGCCCCTATCAATCATTAAAATTATGTTATTGTTTAAACCTACACCACTGGAAAACAATGCTTGACATTCTCCCAAATCAACTTTTAATAACAACGTGATATTTATTACATTGTTATTATATTCTGATAGTTTTGATTTAAACTTGAACTATATCAATCATATATTTAATTGATCACTGAAGGCATTCCCTAGCCTAAAAACTGACTGTATTCTATTTATAGGTTCATGATTTTTAAACATAAAACTTACTTGCTCACGGTAATGGTCTTGTAGTTGATTCACAGATTAATCCACCGAGTCAAATTTAAACTTAGATGTAGGTGTATAATCACCACAACTACTGTGGGCCTATTTTCTCTCACTGAGATGGACGATGACTGTATATCCTTTCCTCAGAAAAGCCCAAGATTTTCTTTTTCTTATATGTCATTTCTGTCCCAGAGAGAAGACTTAGAGATTAAACAAAATCCCAATTAGACAACAAACTGTTCAATGATTTAAAATAAAATAAAAATCAATACAAAACTTTCTGAAATAAAAATTGTCTAAGAGGAAAAGCCTCTTTAAGAATTCCTCTATTCCCCATTCCTGAAGGTGTCTAAGCAAAACTTGGACAACTAATCTGAAAATCTATAGAAAGGACGCAGACCACAGAGGTCTGGTCTGCTTGTGTTCTGTGATTCTAAAAGTTGGAAGAATTTAAACAGTAAAAATGTTAAAATAAAGCCTATGAGTTCTATTTTAGTTTGTAATTTCAATTTAACACAGATGCAATTTTATTCCCTTCCCAATACGGCAGACTAAGTCCTTCAAAATGCAATTCACATGCATGAAAAAGATATTTAGAAAATATTGGTGATTTGAGAGGGCAATACAGCAAAAACCTTAAGCTTGAAGAACTAACTATATATAAATTTGGGTATTGACTTCTGAGTATTATTCTGTCTTCTCCCTGTCTAATGGGATGAAGGTATAGTATGAAGTATGGAAGCATGAATTAAATTCTGAGAAAAATAATAACTGTTGTTTATAACTACCCAAAGAATTTTTAAAACAGTAGTTGTTTTCTTAGAGTTTTAAAATAATAGTCACTGTGGAAAATACACTGCAAAAGTAAAAACAAACATTTACTTTCAACATATTGTTTATTAAGTTTAATGGTTCATTTTTTAATGAAAAGTTTCAACATGCCCTGTACAATGCTGCTGTATAGGTTCAGAGAGTTAGACAGGAACTAGTCACGAATTATTTACATTTTAACTTTATTGTCTATGTCATCAATATACATTTCAGAGTTCACTGATGACATGCACCTTAGTGTTTACAGAATATGATGCCAACATATGTTTATAGCTTCAGATTGCTGCAAGAGAAGATGTGGTCACAGATTCCAAAGTGAGTTTTGAATCAGCTTCCCTTTGCAACACTTACCCACTATTGCTATGGGCCTGCTCTCCAAAATTCTTAACCAGACATTTTATCTCTGTATCTGTTCAAGTGTAGCAAATTTGTATGCAATTCTACATGAAATTTAAATGTGTCACCACTCTCCTAGAGACATCTTTTATTGCTTTTATGAAAGTGTCCATCTTCTGTCATGAATAGGTGAGCACTGGTCCATCCCTGAATAGATGGTATTGATTCACTAAACCCTAAAGATTTTTGACCTTTTTAAAAAGTGATTCCCAATGCATAAGATATTTTACAAAGTGACAAGTAATTCTGTTCATTGAGATGAAATCAGCACCATTTAATTTGAGCATACTTCCTAGGGAAATTATCGACTACATGGCATTGAAAAATTGTATGATGTTAAATAAGGAAATTTTTGAATAATTTCAGTTGTGCTTTTTCTGAAAAATAAAATAATGTAAAAAATAAAACACCTTGTCATAAATTGATTCTAAACTCAGCACAGGGATTAATAACTTAAATTGATACTGATAATGAATTAGCTATGAAGCTGAATAATGTTTTGTATATGAAGGAAGAATTAAACCAGAAAGTAACTAGGCAATAAATGATCCAAATAACTATGTAGAATTAAAACTTGAAAGTACATGTGATTTAGAGTCAAAAGACCTGAGTTCTCCTCCCACATCTGCCACCTGGTGATGTTTACTTCCATTGCAAGTGCACAGTTTCTTTGGAAATAAAAGGAATATGTTGAAGTAGATTATTGCCAAGATCTCTAGATTTTACAATCTGTGATTAGCCAGGTCCATATGGCATTAACTAATAATATATGGTACAAAGCAGATTGATTTAAATAAAATTTATACATTTATTAATTCAAGAAGTATTTATTAAGGAAATATTATGTAAAAAGCACCACAATATACATTTGAAATACAAAGTTTGTAGAAGGAAATTTGAGTTGAACATATCTGTTCATCATTCCAGTACAGATATCCTAGAGACCCTTTGAAATGCAAGTACAGAGTTTAAAAAAACGATTGGTGCTGCAGCTGTGGATTTGTGAGTGATTGGCATGTACTTCTTTTTTTCAATCAAAATGTTTTAAAAGGTGTGAAAATTTAGTACTACAGGAAAGCATCAAGGGTCACATTTAGTGAACTCATGGACCTATGGTCTCTTGTTAGAGATATTGAATCTGGTAGCATATAGTATTGCCATTGATTATTCATTCTCATGTACAAATGACCTCTGTCTACTCTTTCCTGTATTCTCCACAGCTATTATCCTAATGTCTCTGATTTAAAATGTCTAGCAGTTATTAAAGTGATTTCTCGAGAGTATATGCATTTCAAAAAGAAATAATTATTTTAGTAACCTAAAGGGATTAACTGACAACAGTAGAATGTCAGATATCAGTGATAATCTCCTGAAGGGATATTTCTATGAGGGGGGTATTAATAAGGCCTTTAAATTATATCATCCAGGTGAACATAAACTAGGTCAATGTGAAGAGCATTCTTGCATTTACAAGCCATAGCAAACCATTCTGTTCTTGAGATTAATCTGGTATTCTCCTTCTTGCTTCCACTTTTAACCAGGCATGTACTGGCGAATCACATATGCATTCACTAAATTGCTCAAGAACTTCCCCTTCTCATGACATGCTATGTGCATATATAACCAAAAAATAGTTTCATATTTAATGGAGCCATAATCAGATTTTTGTCATTAATATTCTCTTTATATTCAAATCAGTGTATTATATAGTAGAGTATAATTTCTTTCCCATGAGATACTCATTGGAGGAATTTGAAAGGGTGTGCTTTCTTGCTTGAGAAGATATACTTCACTCTAAGACTTTTTAAATGCTTTCCTATGTTTTCTTCCAAACTTTTATTAGTTTTTTAATATTGAAGTTATTACTATGCTACATTTCATTTTCTTCTTAAGTGAAATAGGAGCATATGCTTGTATTCTTCCAAGTGAACTTCAGTTTTTGCCTGTACCACTTATTAAATAAATCACCCTCTTCAATAACTAAATAAAAATACCACATTTGTCACATATTATATCTTTTTATATAGTAGACACACAAGGGAAGTATGTCTGGAAAGTATCCAGCTATGTAATATGAAAAATAGAGGCATTTATTGCTGGATGTTCTTCCAGACAGCCCTCATATTTCTGGGTATTATTCTTTTCTGTTGATTAATTTATTCCTTTGCTGTTACCCTACCTCTTAATTATAATGACTTTGTAGTCAGCCTTAATATCTGATAGGCCTAAAACTCTTTCACTATTTGATTGTTTCTTAATTAGGGGAACAATTAATCCACTAAAATTTTTAGTATCCTATTTCAATAAAATGTGGTGATACTTTGTTAAATATATGCATTTATTTGTGGATAGAAAATTAATTTTTTGCATTCTGAAATACAACATAACTTGAACTTTATTCAGTTCTTTTTATAACCCTTAATACAATGCATAACTTTCTGTATGGTGTTACTTAACTGTCTTTTTATGTTTATTCCAGAGTATTTTACACTTTTGTCACTGCTTTATTTTTTATTTTCAATACAAACTATTTCCAGTGTAGATAAAACTTAATGAATTTTGTAAGGTTATTTATTTTTTATCCAGCTCCATTACTATCTCCTCATACTAGTCTTAGTAGATTTACAGAAGGGTACATACCATAATAAGTCAAAATTCTAAATAACCTAGGAAAAAAGTATCCGTAACAAAAATGATAGATAACAATACATTTCTCAATGCAAAAACAACTCTTACAAACCAATGAAAAATGCAATAGGAAATCTTATGAAGAATATGAAAAGGTAAACACAAAAGTGAAACACAAAGTAAAACAGAAATGGCCAATAAACATTTGAAATAATGTTAAAACAATGACATTAAAGAAATTCAAATTAAAATGAGTTAATATCAGATTGGTAAACATTTCATAGTTTGCAATTGTATAGCTTTAAAATGGCAACAAAACCAAGATACTCTCATAGGCACTCTTGATCAATTCAAATTAAACTTATCGTCCATTGGAACTACCTATTTGATTGCCAATCAGCATGATCAGAGCATGAACATCCCTATAAGCCATGGGTAAAATGAAGACATACAACAAGAATAAGTTTGTGAAATAGAAGAAGGGAGGTCTATTTATTCTTATTTGAGATGCAAAATGTCTGGAAGGACCTGCAGGCAATGCATGACCAGAAGAACAGACACCTTGACTACTTAGGAATGGGATCACTGGATAGGATGAGATAGTCCTATGAGATTCTTAAGAACAGAGCATCTATAAGACATAAAATCTTTATTGACTGCTTTTCACATCATGAACTACATTATCCTACTAAACATTTTTCCATATTTCTTCCAGAGGTGCTCCTTACTTCAGGAATGAATATGAGGAATATCACCTTGTCTTGTTACATGATACTCTAAAATGTAGTAAAATATGTTAGAGACTAAAATCTTACTTTCTTTCTCTGGTTGATTCTGTATAGTTCAGCTCCTACTCTTTAAAAACAAAATACATGGGCCCTGAAAAGCTCAGTTATATTCTTCCATTTAATAACTGAGCCAGGTATTGACCAAGGAAAGTCTGAGGATAAAGGTAATTCTGGCTACGGCCATCACTGGAAGGGCAATGGCTCGGACATTCTAAGGGCTAGATTATTGCTGACTGTTGAGCATCCACGATTCTCTCATCTGGGAACAGCTCAACAGTTAATAGGAGATGGAAAGCCAGCCAGGGATGCAGCGGGGAACCCAGTTCACGAAGCCATAGTGCTTACTCTTTGAGGCAAATGACACCCCTTTCCCCAGAAGAACTTCAAACTTCAACAATTAGGACAATTGTGGGGTAAATTAAAAAGTTATTTCATTTTAAAATGAGTGGTTTATTATTGAGTTTGATGGGAAACAAAATATTTCAAAGCTTGACGATTAGATCTGCAGAGGACATGATTGGAAAACATTTCTGTGGGTTTTAGGGTGTTTTGTTTTAACTCCTGTAGATATAAACGCACTGACCTTTCAACTCACTATGGTCAGTTAATCTATTTATTGGATGTTGTGCCTTACTAGAAACCATTATTCAGGTTTAGGACAGTGCTTCCACGTAGTAAATGACTGGAGCTAATTTTTTTTCTTTTAAAACTATTTTTTCAATGCCCTGTCTACATACCCAGGAACATAATAGTTCAATGATATTAAGAATTAGCAGACAGAAGAATGCATAGTCACTAAATCATTACATCAACTTCTGGGTCATTGTGTTTCCATCCAAATGTCTTTAGAATTATCTTCCCAACTTCCCAGTTTGTCCAATTGATAAACACTACTCATCATTCAAAGTGCAGCTAACATCAATGAAGTCTTGCTTATCTGCCAGTGCTCACTTATGTTATATTGATAACAGTATCCCTTTTGCTGTCTTCTGTATCCAGGCCTTTCATCATAGTATGTTTTATTTGAAGCTTTTTTATTGCAATGTCAGAAAAAACTCCAGCAAATTTTAAAGGGTAATTACGAGAATAGAAAGGGCATGAGTGTAACCACCCTCAGAATAGACCTTGAACTGGAAAAACCGATTGGTCTTTCTCATCTTGGCTTCTTTTTCATTTGTTTAATTATTTTCTATCTCTTCAGACCAGTCTTATTGTTTCTCTTTCCACATAGTATAATAGAATTCCTACACAGTTCTGGTGGTTACTTTTACAGTCTGGCCACATGCAGAAATTCACATTCAGAACTCAATGCCATATTGAAGAATGAACCAACTAGAATCAAGTGGACCCCAGGACCAACCAACAATTAAAGAGCAAAGTCACGACATGAGTGCCAGGGTGCAAACCCTGTAGATAAAGGAATATTTTCAGAAGAAAACTGGGTAACATTTTTAACAAGAAAGACACCCATAGATTTCTTGCTATAATCCTTAATATCTTCTTGAACTTATTTACCTAACTAACCTGAATAGAATAGAAATTTCTTGAGAGTTGGTACCATATCTTATCATTAATTTTTCACAATATAATGCTCAGTGTGTGCCATGTAATAAGTGCCCAGCATTGTTTATTAAACAATTACCTTTTTATTCAGGGTGCAAATGACTAGTCATTTTATTTTATCAAAGTCTTAAGAAACTTGAGTTTAAATCATAGCCTTATATGGAATATTTGTGAAAAATGAGGCATGATAGTATACACTCATGCCCACAGGAAGTATCACTGACCATGTATTGAGACAGCATAGTGAAGTGATCTTTATAATGGGCTCTGGATTCAAGCAAACCAGGGTCTGATAGGGACTCTTTCTATCTATATAACATAGGCTAAGTTATTTAACTTCTAAACCTTATCTACAAAATAAAGATTATAATAATAGTCTTTGGGTATATTTTAATATTGAAATGAGATAACATGTGTCAAATACTTTCTAAGTAAGTAAATAATCAAATGTGGCATTTTCCCCTCCTCTTACCTCCAATATAGCTCGCCTAAGCAAATTGCTCACTACAATGTTATAAAATGCTTGTAAAGAAAATATAATGAGGGAGTTCCTTGGTGGTGTAGTGGCTTGGGGCTTGGGTCTTCGGCACTGGCGCTGTCAGCACTGCGGCCTGGGTTCGATTCCCGGCCGGGGAACTACTCACATTACCACCCGCCCCCCACCCCCGCAAATTTAAAAAATATATATATATATATATATAAATATAAATATATATATATATATATATATATATATATATATATATATATATATAAAATGAGACTTAGAAGGCATAAATCAAGCCAAAGATTCTAGTAAAAGTCAATATAGAAATATTGAGAAATTAAAGAGCAATAAGGGATTACTGAAATTGACAAAAGTTTAAGCATGAAGAACTTAAACACGAAGAAGATGATGACAATGCAAATCAGATACTTCAACTTCTTCATTTAAGAGAGGTATGTGAAGATTACAGAATTTAAATAATGTTCACAAAGATACATAATAGCTAATGGTGCAACTGGATTTCCTACTGGCCAACAGGTTCAGTGTTCTTTCTAAGAATAAGTAAGGACATGAAATGAACCTGAGAGAATGATTTTGACTGCTGGCGTGTACTACTAATCTATATTGCCAAAATCCAAGCTTCATTTGCATAACTCAACCTGATACCCACCGTTCCTTAATTTTCTCATCTGAACTGAATTCACTCTGCACTCTACTTCAGTCAGCCATTTTCATGGTTCCACAGTTGACTTTGCCATCTCTCAAAACTGCTCTGAAAACTTTAACCCTATACCAAAGGAGGGATGGGAAGAAATTACATCTCAATAAAACTTTTCTTTTAAAAGAGGCAATGGAACTGCTAACGCCAGTTATCTTCAGATGAGCTAAGTAAACTGAACATCACTGTTTATATCTGTAAGGGATCAACCCTTGACCAATTATAGCTACCTAGAGAGTCCATTCATAATTGTAAACTTGCAATAGAAAATATGACTAGTAGACTGAATCATTTAATAACTGTCTGATAAAAATGACTCTAAGTATTAATAATCAATAAAATGTAAAAAATTAAAACCATTTAATTTTATATACCAAAATTAGTAGAAATCCATTTTATATATCAAAATTAATATAGATATACTATATGCTAATTAAGCTTTGGAGGAAAGATTATCATCAGTCATCTGCATAACTTTTTGTAGAAAAAAGTTAAAACAATTATTTTAAATACAATATAATTTTAAATGATAGAATCTAAATAATCTGAAATGTCTAATAAAGTCCCTAGGACATTACATTGGACTTTATGTATCCTAACAATTTTTCTATGAGCCGAAATAAAAAGATAAAGTTTCCAAATGATGAAAATGATAATTAACTCAAAGAAATGAACTTGTACTTTATTAGCATTCATTTGCATATTTATTCATTTGAGAAACCTTTGAATGCCACTGTATACCAAGCACTGTGCTGGATTATGTTAATTACTAATGATGCTTCCACAGTGCATCATTGCTTCAAGAAAAAGAAATAATGGAGCATTCACTGGTGCCTCTTACACAATGTAGAATATCCTAACTAGTGGTGATAGGTTGCTATTCGATTTTTTGGCTGTGAAGATGAGTACCACTTGTTCAATAAAATTGACATTGAAACTTTAAGGAATATGAGATCCTGTGGAAGTGAACTCATTTGTCCTAGCAGAGATCTGTATTGGAAAAACTCTTACATTTTACTGAAGCCCAAGTATCTTGAAAAAAATTTTTTTGAATTGCAGTTTTCTCAATTCTGCCAGTAGGTTGAAATGAAGAGCTACCTTTCGACCAGCAAAGTTTATGAAGTATTTATTCACATAACCCTCTGTTCTGCACTCTCCCCTTTTCCACATCTGTGCCCTTGTTCAACATAGGACTTAAAACAGAATCATTTTTAGTTTACAAAATTTTTTTCTCTCTAAAGAATTCTTTTCAATTTTTAACTCTTAGTTCTTTTTCTTGGCAAAGATTCCATTTCATTTTTGTCTGTTATTGATGGAATAGCAGAGTCCTTTAACCCAAGCTGATCAAACATTCTGCTCTTCTGTGCTGAAGGCATGTTTTCCTTAAGTATTTCTGTAATCGTGCTAGAGTTTACAAAGTAGCTACTAAATATTGTGATGTAAAAAAGAGACTCATTTGCACATCAAATGTTGAATGTATACCCAAATTTTCACCTATAATTTTGCCCATAAAGAAACTATATTTTAATGTACATAAACTAGTTGAGCCTCAGGGATTCATCAACTTAACAAAAAAAAACCGAAATAAATTATTTGTTAAGGAGAACATGGACACATTTGTTTACGATGAGAAAACTCTTTGTTCCCTAATTTGAAGCCAGTCATCTTCACTCAGTCATCTTTGCCCAGGAGAGAAAGAAAGGAAAAAAAAAAAAAGCTAGCCAGTAAATAAAAACACAGGGAATAATAAGGAAGATTATTTTAATTCAGTTTTTTTATTACAAAAATGTGATATTGGGCTTCTGAGCAAGACAGAATAACAGGAATCAGATTTACCCCTTTTTTCTGCACAATTCTGACATGCATTTCCAAGCTCCTTTGGGGTGTCACCTCCCAAAAGCCTACATAGCCCATGCTTTTCTACCCATCTCTGAATGTTTATTTTCATTTTACTGTATTATAATCCTTCACTCACTTGCCTTTTCTTAAGTAGGTTATAAGGTCTCTGAAGGTAAAGATTTTATCATTTATGTACCTTCAATCCTGGCATGTAGTTGACTCTTAGGAAATATTAAATAGAGGGAGGGTGGAAGGAAGAAAGGAAGGAAGAAAATGAAAGAGGAAGGAAGGAAGGAAGGAAGGTAGGAAGGAAGGCGTACAATAATGCATAAAGATTTCGTGCTCAACAATTGCACTTTTTCTACATTCCACTATAATTTTGTTTTCTCTTTACCCTCATATATCTAAAAACCATGAATTTTTCTAGCAATGACTTTAATTTAAGCTGACTGATTCTTGCTGACATTTAGGGGAGCACATTAATCAAGAAGCTGTCTTTAAATCTCAGTGTAGAAGGGATTGCTCCTGGAATGACTAGCTGAGGGCTGCTGATATAATTTGTACACATGGAGTTCTTTCTGTAATTCTACTGCAAATGAAACATTCCTTGGATTTCTTGTTTTACTAACTTGTTAATAAATCTGTCAATAGGTACAACAGATTACCATTTCTAAATTACTGTTGCTCATTCAAGCCATACTTCCTGAACATAAAAAAAAAAAACCTTCTTCTTCCAAAATATTATTTTTCTAAACTCTTTAGAAATATTTTTGCATTTAAAAAAATGACAGTGAGATAGAGGTATTTATAGTAAAATAAATTCTAAAAAACATTGAATTGAATATAAACATGAAATTTAAAATCCTAAATTTCTAGAAGATAAATTTAACATTTATCTAATATTTAAAAATATAGCTTTGAAGGTAAATTGTTTAAAGAACTTATATAAAAATGTTTAACATTAGACAACAGATCAAAATAAAAAGAAATCTTGAGAAAAAAATTTTTGAAAAAAATTTGCATAATTAGATATTTAATACATACTCAATCGAAATATAAATAAAACTATTTAAATCTCTAAAAATGATTTGATACAATTATAAAACAATAATTACCAAAATATATAACATCAGTGAGTCTACATATAAAAACTATATAGGTAAACTGACACTAATATAATGCAGATAAAAGTGAAAAATACTGTAGTGCTTTAAGAGGTAACATACAAAAACATTAAAATGGTTATAACCCTTGATCAAATATTTATATTCTTTATATTCTAATTTTCTATCCAAAAATTAAAAATAAATCACATGAAAACTATAATAATAGTACAAAAGTATGAAATATTATTGTATACGATTATTTGCAATGGTATGTAATATAACCAAATATCTAATCATAGACTTTTTATTAACTAGTGTAATTCATAAAATGCAGAATTGTTAAAGTTAAAAATATAAAAATTCTTAAAAATAAGCGAAGTGGAAAATGTTCATGATTTAAGGTTAATTGACATAAGAGCAAGATATGAAAAGTTCCACAGTGTGATTATGTCTGTATTGAAATTATACATGACCATGGAGTATATTTTGAAGGGGATCTGAGAAATATAAACATTTGATTTATTGGGACAGAATAATCATAAATTATTTTTTCATTGACACCGTGATTTAGATTCTTGGCTATACACTATAATTTATGCAATAATTTTTTCAAATAAAATTACAGAAAGCTAAATTTAAAGAATTCTTGGCTGGCAAGTTCTTGAAGCTAGCCCAGACAGTGTGTGTGGTTAGAGTCAGTGGATTTAGCAAAAAAAAAAAATAACAATAATAATACAGGAGTTTCAGGAGTTTTATTTATTTGTGGAAAATTTATTTTCATTTTGGTTGATTTTTATAACTGTTCTGGCAAATATTTCATCCCAAAGAAAATTGAACTCTTCCTCTACTTTTTTTTACTATAAGTATTTTCCTTTAAATATTTGGGACACGATTTTACTAGAAAGTATTGTTATTTGTCTGAAATTCAAACTGAACTGAATGCTTTGGATTTTACCTGTCAGCCCACCTTGTGCTACTTAGGACCCTATTGACCCTATTGACCTACTCACTCCACACATTAGCCATTCCCAATAAACGGTTACATTCCAGTACCAGAAGTGGGTTGGGGGAGGCAGCAGATGAAACAGTCATTGGAACTTTGGCTTTTACTAAATATAAAATGTTTAATTTTATTGCCATTTTATGTTCCCAAAACTTCAAACCCAGGTCAACTACCTGAAACTAATCTACAGAATACATTCTGATTAAGTCCCAATTACAGCCCCTCATATTTCACTATTTATATTTTCTAAAGCCCTGCTAAATAAAACAGTTGGAAAAGATCCCTAATGGTCCAGGAACCTCTGTCACTGATTAAACTAATCAATACTGGCCAGATTGGTTACTTTCATCAACAATATGTTCTTGGGCAATTATGGCTGAATAAAGAATATTGCCTAAAGGGCAATGCATAACTCCTTCCGGATTATAGTTCTATTAGCACATAAGGTATTTCATTTAAATTTTATCTCCATTTCCTTCCTGATATGCTATAAATCTCAGCATCTTTAGTCAGAGGTATACATGGCTCAAGCAAAAGAATCAGCTACAACAAGTACACTAAAGCAATAATCAGCATGTGGTGTTGAGAGCCCAGAAAGAATGCTGGTGTGAGCACAGCTTAATGAACAAAAGGTAGAGTGATGGAAGATGAGTGCAGAGAGTTAGTGGTTAAAATCCTGGACAAAATGTTTACATACCATCTGAAGTACATGGGCAGACCCTGGAGGAATAAATAAGAGGGATTAATATAATGGGAATTGGGGATGGTAGTAATAATTTTAACTCTTGTAATTATTGCCATGAATAAGGGCTACTGAGCAACTATTCTAAAAATGGAATAATGGTTTTTTTGGCCAACATCCTGCAATATTCAACTGGCTTGTATTTAATAGTCCTATGCTATATGTTAACTCAATTGATAAACAGGCCAATCATTTTGCAAACAATATATGTTGCTAAGCCCAAACCAGAATCATTTCTCACCTTAACTACTAGTCTATTAAATTAGTTGGTATTCCTATTTCCACTTTTGCTCTGCTCCAATCCAGTCAACACGCAGAAGTCAATATAATTTTTAAAATATTAATCAATCAAATCATGTAATTTCTCTGCTTACAGCTTTACAAAATGGGAACTTCTGGATTTCTTCTCAGAATGTGAAGACCTGGAAGGAACATCACTCCCATCTATATATCACAAAAGAGCCTAAGCAAACTTCATGTGCGTGGCTTTGAACCCATCAAATGTTAGGAGGCACGAAACCTATTTATCTCAGTCTCTATTGTTCTACACAAAACATCTGATTGTCAATAAAAATTATAAGGCATATAGAAAGGCAACAATGAACAACATATTGCCAAAAGACAAAGCACTCAATTCAACCATACCCAGAAATGACAGTGAAGTTGGAACTACCTGAGAGGAAATTTAAAATAACTGTGATTAATTTGTTAATAGCTCCAAAATATGCTTATTAATTTAATATCAGATGAGAAACATCACCAGAGAGTGGAAGGAGGGAAGGAAGGCAGGAAGGCGGAAGGAAGGAAGGGACTCAAAAAGCAAAACAGATCAATAGTTTACAGAGACTAAAAGAGTCGACTACAAATGGGCGGTGTGAGGGATTTGGGATTAATGAAAAATGTTCTGTTTTATGACTGTGGTGGTCAATACACAACTTCATGTATTTGCGAAAATCCACAGGACTGGACACCACATTATTGTATCTAAAATTTTTAAAAACTGAGTAATAACCTCCACAACACTTAAAACTTGAGTTCATTTTCACGTCCTGCAGGACTTTATATGTTTCTTCTGCCTCCGTCTCCAACTTCATCTCATTGCTCACTAAGCTGTAGCCATGCAGGGCCTAGGAAGCTGTTCTTTTCCATTCTGTAGTGCTTCCTATCAAATTCCTGGCACATCTTTTTTCCCCCAGGTCTTTATTTGGTTGGCTTCTTTTTTTCTTCACATTTCAACTTTATTGTCATCTCTCAAAGATCTTTCCTTAGCATCCAGTCTAAAGCAGGTCCCTCACTTATTTCTCCTTCCTGTGACCACATTACCAGGCTTGGATACTTCACACAATAACCAGAATCTGAAATTATCTTGCTTGTTAATTTTTGTCCATATTTGTTCATTGGCCCTACCTCTAGAATACAAGCTCCAGGGAGATAGAGGTTATTTGTTTTGTTCACAAATTGAAAAATCCCTGGAATAATAGGCACTTGCTAAGTATTTGTTAAATGAATGACTGAATTTAAAAATTAATACGTTAAACCTTCTGAGCCAGTTCCTCCAAATGTCTCCCAAGGCATATTTTTAGCAAAAGGAAAGAGAAGAATGACTTATACGCAATTACAGTATTTCTGGAATAAGGTAGATTATGAATTAATTGGGCAAATAGTTTTTAAAAGCAGCTATTGAACAAGATCTGAAATTTCTATAGTAACCTAAGACAGGGTTCTGTTATGATTCTGTCTAAATGTGAATTCATTCATTATTGGACTCTGGGATTGGGTGCTTGAGAACAAATACTCAGGTTTTTTTTTTATCTGAAAAAAATCATACTATAAATTTCACTGTGAAAAACATGAAAGCAGAAAGTATTTTATTTTCCCTATCTTAGTATTTCTGATGTTCAGCATGGACCCATGTGCATGATAGTAGCATAATAAATGTTTGATGTGTGCATTAAATAATTAATTAACACAATCCCTTTATGGACAAACCCAAAGTACAAATGTGTAGTATTCTATAAAGAAAGCACATTAGGAGAGTTGGGTTCTACTGCCAACTCTGCCACTAATTAGTGATGTGACCTTAACCTTTCTGATCCTCAGTCTCTGTAGAATGAAGGAACTGAGGTGATTCCTCATGTCCTTTCCTAACCTCTCAGATTTTTCTTCCTATATCATGTTTAGAAATTCATTATTAGACAGTTTTTAGAACTAGAGAGATTTTTTTCCTGCAGAGTCAATGTTTTCAAATGAAGCAAAACATCTAACTACCCCCCAAGAAAACTTGGATTATCCTGAATTTAATCTATTCAAAAGAACCACAGTGTGTGTGTGTGTGTGTGTGTGTGTGTGTGTAACAAAGCAATACAACTATAGAATTGAAAAAAAACTGAAAAATAATAGAATTGAATAGTTTTTCTAATCGAACACAGTTTATCTTCAAAGCATGAGGCAAAGTAATTTTAATTAGTATAGAATGAGCTGGTAGATGGAAACTATTTTATGAATTCTGAAAATATTCTGAGCATTTTCAGTACCTTTTATATCCTGATGACACTGTTTTTCTTATTATTATTACATCTAATTTTTCAAAATGTATGACTTTCTTTTTCTTGTTATAATGTCCCTTTCTATCCTAAATTTTACATTTAACATTGTGTTGCTATTTGACATTGTCAATCAAAGAGACAAAGACAAGGTGATTATAGACTCCTCCTGTGACAGGAGGTAGGAATGTGAAGGGGAGGAGTAAGAAAGGGATTAAAGACAGCTGTTATACAAAGAAGTAACTAAGCTTTGACTATGAAAGGGAAAGCAATGGGACAGTGGGATGACCGAGGACCAAGAAGAAGGAAGATAGAAAGGAAACATTAAGTCTAATCATTCACCGCCCTGGGTACCATTAGTCCAAGAAGCCATGGGTGGCTTCACAGGGAGCCAGTAGGGAAGATGGAGTTGCTCAGGAGAGGTGATCACAAACAATTTCCCTTTCTTGTTTCTGAAGCATTTCTACCTCCTCCCTATAGAACTGGGCTTCTTGTCTTCTGGTGCTGTTATCTATCACCTCATAGAATCCTAATACTGCTATCAACTTTTTACTTTGATATCACATATAGTCAACTCCCAGAGTCATACAGCATTTTTAACATTTGGAAATTAAAAACTTTTGCGGTATCTCCCTGTACTAGATTATATATTATACACACCATATAATTATGACTACACAAATGCAAGCACCTGTGAATTCTGGAGAAAAAGAACTCCTAAGTAGTCTAAATGACAGCCTCATTTTTGACAAAGTAGCTTGTGATGATATGGAAATAATAGACATAATTAAAATATCACATACTTTGGAAGTTTATCCTACATGAAAACTATATGAAAATGTTGATAGTTCTGCATGTTCTATTAAAAACCGTAAGAAATCTAAATTTTTTTAGCTTAATTATTCATGCTGAATGGGTCTAATGTGATGTTCCACAGTGTGTGGTCCCCAGGTCACTTGCACCAGAGGCACCTACTTGCTTGTTAAAATGCAGATTCCTGAAATCTACCCCCATCTGCTGAAGCAGTCTTTGGAGATGAGCCTGATATTCTGAATGTCAGCAAGCTTTCAATATAATATTTATATTCACTAAAATTTCAGCATTTCAAGTTTAATGCAGGATCCTGCTGTATCAGAGCAGGAACCACACCAGCGTGCTTGGGAAAGCATTTAGGAACCACAAAGTAAACTGCCCTTCTTCTCTCGCCTCAGCCCCCTGCAGGGCTTCCAGGATTTTCTTGCTGATGACATAGATTAGATGCTTCCAGGTACTCAGAAGCCCAAAGGTTAATGAAGCATCTCATTCATATTTCATGACTGCTGTTTGCCCTTCTCTGCCTTTGGGACACACAATGGAAAAGTGAAATCAATAGAATAATATCAGAAGCACCAGACAATTAGAAGATACCAGAAATAATCCATAGACTCCTACTGTATTTAAAGCCAATGCTCTGATTAATAAATTATCAACAGAGGTCATTATTTCACCAGAATTTGTCAATGTGTGGAAGAAAACAGCACAGATACAATCAAAACCCAGGAATAAATAGCACTTACCAATGTTTTTTAATATCTCATTCTCAACATGCCTGTTTTCATACTATCCACCCTGTTTCTTGCCTTTGAGGCCACTGTGATAATACTTTGTTCGTTGTGTTTACAGAATTTTTAGAGTTCTTTACTCCCCAGCTTATGCTTACACACGGGACCATGATGGAAAAGACAGGAAAAATTCAATATGTCTGTGTTGAAAACGAGTATCTTTTACTTTCACTTTCTAAACTCTCTAAATCTGTTACGTTTTAAAACACATTTGTAAGATTTCTCCTAAAACCTTTTGGGAGAGGGGTCCTTTATTAATTATTGTTCTTTGCATTCCCTGTCCTTTGATGCCTTTTAGGTCTCCTATACAACCCTTGGTTTTATATATTTTAAAAATTGCTTTGCAATATTAATAAAAAATATTGTTGAGTATGTAAAATATTCTAATAATTTTATTCATTAATTTTAAATCTTAAACAGGTATTTCCTGAAAATACGTCCTTTATAGCTCAAGTCCTCTAAAATGTTCTTTTCAAAAACTTGTATTTGAGGATTAGATAATTTAGAAATTGCTTCGAACTATTTTTTCACTTTCAGATTCTCAAAACATATCCATATATTAAATCATCTGAGGAAATCTACAGTGAAAATAAAAAAACTACTGAACTATTTACCCCAGAGTTTCTTATATTAACTTGATTGTGAAACATTTTTTGGTTTTTGGGTTTTTTGTTTGTTTGTTTGTTTGTTTTTTGAGGTTTAAGGGAAATCACTTTGGAAAATGGTGCCTTAGACCAAATTTGGAAAACATTTAGCATAATTATTGTTATTGTTGTTATTATACTATTACTCTTACTGTAGAGAGCACTAAGGCAGTAAAAACCAAGATGATTTGCCCAAAGCTACACAAACAATAGGGAACAGAGCTGAAATTCAAACAAATCTGACTCAAAAATCCACTTGGTTTTCATTACTTCCACTGTAATCTTTTTTCTCCAAATCCTTTCTAAAATTCTGTACTTTCAAAGAAACTCACATCCACCAATGGATATTGTACACCCAACGAGAAAAATCCTCTTTTATCAATTCCCCATCATTTCCATAAGATAAAACAGATTAAAATAGTATCCATTGTTGGATCTTATTTGTCTAATAATGAAATATAAGTCATTAGGACACAATGCTATTTTGTTCTATAATCATTTTTTAATGTTAAATTATAAGACAAAAGTTTTAAAGCAAAAATTCATCCCAGGTAGTTGAGATAGGATTTAGCAACAAAGCCTACCTCACAGCAGATCATTAGTGAAAAACCTTCACAAAGAAAAGGAGAGAGGGAGGGAAGGAGGAAAGAGAGCAAGAAAATTAAATGATTAAATTTGCGATGAGTGAGATAGGTAAAATGGGACTTGGATCTTATGACATCAAAGGATACAGTGGCTCACTTCCAGGAAATTCTCCTACAGAGACATTTGCATAGGATGTCAAAGTGACACATACTGAAGTGTTCATTACGGCATTGTTTATAAAGGAAAATTGGAAACAGCTTATTTCCTAAAATAAAGAACTGTTTAAATAGACTATGGTGTCTTCACTGAGGTAGGATTATATGAAGAAATAGGAAATAACTATAAGATATTTTTCTCCCATTAAAAAGAAGTCAACGACTAGTCTGTATAGCACAATTTCTTTTTTTTTTAATTTATTTTTATTGTTAGACTTATTGGGGTGACATCTGTTAGCAAGGATTACACAGGTTTCAGGCTTACAATTCTACAGTGCATTGTCAGCTTGTTGTATAATAAGTTCACCACCTAATGTGACTTCTCTTTCCATCACCTTATATTTAGCTCCCCCTCCCTCCTCTCCCACCCCCTCCCCTTTCTCCACTCCCTGACCCACTCGTCCCCAAATAAACATTAAACTATTGATTGTGTCCATGGGTTGTGAAGGAAGATGGTGGGAACACGGAGGTAGAAAAGGGTCTGAAGGGGCACAGGGCACACATGCTTTCACTCCTGTGTTTGTCAATGTTTATATTTAATAGCAATTGGCATGTAATCCCAGGTTTACTTGTTTAAACTTTTCTTGTTTAAAAATAAATTTAAGAGAGCAAGTGGAGAGTATATGTAATGCAGTCAATATAGTGTAGTGAATTGAACATTTTCTGTATCCAGACAACATGAACTAAACTATGTAGCTCTGTATTCTATCACCTGAGTAATTGCTATTGTCTTAAATTTATCTGAATCTTCTTTTTATCAACATAAATTAGGGATAATTAATGTGTGTCTTTCAGCATTCCAAGGTATATATAATGTATACAAAGTTACCCAATATATGGTGTTTAATATTAATAATTGCAAATCACTTTGAAGCCTTAACAGTATATCACATATTTTTATTGTATTATGTTGTTGTTCTGTATCTTTTGTTTCATTTATCTGTTCCTAGATGTAATTCATTTAAAAAAAATTTTCTGACTCATATTCTTTCTTTTTTTTTTTTTTTTTTTTGCTTTATTGATATGTGGGTAGCTCCCTGACTGGGAATCGAACCCAGGCCGCAGCACCGACAGCACCAACGCCAAAGCCTTAAGCCACTACACCATCAGGGAACTCCCCTGACTCATATTCTTAAATCTGTTTCTTCTGCCATGTTTACTGACCAGTACCTGGAAATACCTTAGAAAATTTCAGATTGGAGAAATAAAGTAGAATTATGCAAAGTTTAGAGCTGGATAATATCTTTGAGTTTACCTAGTCCAATTTCCAGTTTTACTACTAAGAGAACAATTGCTTGTCATGTGAGTTCGTTCATTAAATTTGTTAAGTACATAGTGTGTATCCCAAGGTACGCTGCTTACATACATACAGTGTATATAGTCCTTGTACTATGCTAACCTAGGTCTGTCCTGAAAAATCTTTCTACTTCATTCATACCATTGAGCTTCATTTTCTGGTGGGGGTGATCATTTTAGAACATGGACTATTTAGAAGTGTGCAAGTCTGAGAACTACCACTGCTTAAACAAACTTTGAGGAGGCAGAGACTGATGGAGGTGGAAGGGGAGAAGATAAGAATATTGATACATGAGACATACTTCATTTATTTGGCAATTCTCTAAATTCATTTGTATCATGTCACTTAAAAGTAATTTTCTGTGTCTGCTTTGGTACCTATACATGTTAGACTGCTCTGCCACCACAAGCAACAAAGGTAGGGAGCGATAAAGTGATGAAAAAGCATACGCTCCATGAGTTTTGTATCGTTGTTGCTTTCAATTTTATATTCCACATATGAGTAGAATCATGTAGTTCTTGGTTTTATCTGTCTGGCTTATTTCACTTAGCATGATGATCTCCAGGTCCATCCATGTTGTCATGAGTTACAAGAGAGTAAGTGGGGAGGAGGGCAGAGGAGAAGGGACAGAGATACAAATATGTGGTGATGGAAAGAGAACTGACTGTGGGTGATGAACACGTAACACAACACATACACAATTATTGTAGAATTGTACATCTGAAACCTACGTAATTTGTAATAATCAATGTCACTCCAATAAATTTAACAATAAAAGAAGGAAAAATAAATAAATAAAAAGACATCCATGTGAAAAAGTACCCTCTTTGCATTCCCAGTACCCAAATTGATGGAAGACCATTAGAGTAGTATGAAGTGTTTTTCAGTAGTGGTATTTCAGAGTTACATTAGTATATTTTCAATTTTGTGCATGTCACTGAGAATAAAAATGACAACTGAGGTAACTGTCCCAACAAACTAGGTATTTCATATTTAAGGGCTAGAGGGTTAAGTTCCTATGAAGTGAATAGTTTTACACTGAGTAACAAACACTGTAGAGTAATAGCCTACAACAGATTTTCTTTTCTATTATAAAATATTTTCAGTCATAAAAATATATAGAAAATAACATAATAAACAGCTATGGCAAAAAAATAAACAAGCAAACAAAACATTACAGATATAAATGTTGCCTCTCTTCCTTCCAGTGGTAATCACTACCCTGAATTTGATACTATTCATTTCTTTCCTGTTTTTGTACTTTGACTATAAAGTGTGTATCCTAAACTACAGAGTATCATTTACAAGTATCCGAACTATATACAAGTTGTGTCATTCTTTATACAGCTTTATACAGCTTACTTTATTTGCTTCTTACTTTTTGAGACTTATATGTAGTCATACACATAGTTCTGGTTTATTCACTCTGTTATTAGTGTTTTTCATCTATAAGAATAATAATTCTTTCACCTGTTGATGGGTATTTATGTTGTTTTTATTTTAATTGCAAACAACATAGTAATGAATATTCGTGTGTGTGTGTGTGTGTGTGTGTGTGTGTGTGTGTGTGTACATATCTTCTTCAGCTTACAGTCATCAATTATGCAATTGCTGGTCATAGGGTATGTGCATTTTCAGCCTTATTTGATACTGCCAAATTGTTCTTCAAATTCTTTTACCAATATACACCTACCACATACATAAGAGGTTTTCTGATGTTCTAATATCCTCGGCAATACATGGTAGGGTCCGACTTTATAATTGTAAAAGAGCTAGTTTTCCTTTTCTTTATGTATGTATTATGCTAATTAAATTTGTTTGCTTTTTGTAGTATATTTTGCAGATGACCTCAGGAAAAAGAGATATGAAAAGGAAATTTGACATGATTGGAATAAAATTAAAAGTTATAAATTATGTACATAAACAAATGTTATATATAAATATATAATAAATTAAAACTTTGAAAGACATCTAAAATATGAATAAATATTAAATATCCATTTTAAGGACTTTGACATGCCTAATTATAAGTTCCCTTTGCAAATTCCAACCAAAGGAACTCTGCCTGACGAAGTCCCTTAGTGCACGTATGTGCTCTGTACATTGTGTACACTTCTCTGACAACTGCTAGTATCTTAGGACATATGCTATGGACTAACTACATAGGGTAAAAGTAATGTGTTATTAAGCTTACTGTTTAGAAAAGATATTTGAAATTAGTATTTTAATATGTGTGGAGTTCTGTTCTGAACATTTTTATCTACTAACTTTCAATACCTTTTTAGGTGGCCCTTAAAGCTTTCCCTTGGATCCTTCTTTTCTTGTTTAGAGTTACAAAACTCTTCTACTGGTCTGTGATCTTAAAAAGGTCAAGAATCAGTATTTCCTTTCACTGGACAATTAGAAGTCCGTAACTGTGGACTTTCTATTGAATGCCAGACTTCATTCAAGATGTTTTCACTTGGGTTTTTCACAGGCTGATATTGATTTCCTTCTCCAATGCAATATATCTTTTCATGTAGTAATGCCGTAGGCATAACAGAGATTCAAGGAGAATTTGAATTTTTATCTGTTGAATACATATTTTCAAAACGTTTACTTATATTGTTCTCTTCCTTCATATCAATTGAGCAGAGGTAAATCATTTTTCCTCAGAATTACATTTCATATTGTAGGTTTGAATTTTAAGCAGGTAAGAGATTGTATCAACCATCACAATAATTTAGAGGGAAAGGAGCTAAGGAAAACCTCAGCTCCCAAGTGGCTGTATACGATGACAAATCTTTAACTAAGTTGCCTCTGTCCAAGGCCTTGCAGGTAGACAATGTTGGTTTGTCAGCACAAAGACGAGGGCAGTTACATCATCCAAGCCCACAAAACTAACATATAAAAGAAAAATATCGACTGAGAAAAATTACTGTAGGTGGGTCAGATCACTGAAATTCTTTGATCCTTTTACTGTAGGTACTTTTCCGGAAAAGCTCCTACCTACATGCACCAGTAGATATATACTGCAAGTATTATCATAGAGCATTGTTTATAATTTTTTAAAGTTATAATATGAAGCAAAATAATGCCCATCAACATAAAAATGGATAAATAATTTCTGACATATTCATAAGGTCAAGTCCTATCCAACAGTGAAAATTAATGGAGTGTAGATAGGTTCAAACATCAACATGAATGAATTTTTTAAATGTTAAATTGAAAAGGGCAAATTTTAAAAGTCACATAGATCATGCAATCATTTTTAAAAATTCAGAAACTACAAAACCAAATAATACATGGCTTAGGGATACATTTGTATGTGGTAAAATTATGAGAAGTAAAGAGAATGGTAATCACTACATTCAGTTCTGTCCTCAAGAATGGAGAACAAAGAGACATCTTGGGGAGAAATATTTGAACTGTCAATGGCATTGGTAAAATACCATTTTCAGGTATGTTTCTGATATGTTTGTTTTATTATTATACTTCACAATTTTTATTATATAAGGTATTTTGAATATATCATCTACCTGTCAGAGCTTTATCTGAGTTCTTCTCTTGCCTGGTAGCCCTTGTCGCTTCCTCTATTGTGGATCTCTCGTTCCCGCGGAGCCTTTGAAGTTAAAGCCTGCTGGCTTCCATGGTTTTTGCCATTTGTTTCCTGACCCTGTAAATGCTTTCTGTGCTTCCAAATTTGCAATACTGCATTTAGTTCTGGATTCGTGGCCTAATTTAGCACTTCAACACTCAAAATGAATATTAATGTATGCTTCTCAATTCAGGGGATATTATCTTGCAAGTGAAATGAGCGAGTTCAATTCAGACAATCTATTGCTTAATCTTGTGTCATCCAAATATTGGCCCTTCTTATAATGGAACATCATTACCTAGAAGAATTAACAGTACTTAAAATGCACAAAATGTTTCAGAACTCACTTAGCAGATTTCATTAATATTATTCTGTAAAACACTATTGATGCTATTCATTCATATTTCAAAATCCTCTCCTTGATTCGCTTACATATCAAGGCTGTCCAGAAAGTATCCAGCCATGCAATATGAAAAATAGAGCCATTTATGCCTGGATTCTTTCTGGACAGCCCATGTACATCTCAACACATTCTTTCCAATTGTTTGTTTAATACTAATTTCCTTTCATATTCTGCTAGGTTTTCAAAAATAGTATTCAAGTGGGAAAGCCTATTAAAAATTACATTTACACTTATTTCCCAAGCCGGCTTTCTGATTACTATATTTTTCATATTCATATTTTAAAACAAATTATGTATTTAACCACAACAAATAGATATTCTGGTTATTATTAATAATACACAGATTTTAAAATTATTTACCCTGTTATTTTTAATCATACTGTTTCAAAGTGCTCAGCTATTCAGAAATTAAATATAAAGAAAAATCAAATCATGTTAATAGAAAAATTAGCAGTCCTTCCCAGTTAGCTAAGCACATCTCACAGTTGTAAATTAGAGCAGAAAGAAACTCCTTAGTCCAAAAGCAGTATAATCAAGAAATCAATATAAATATTTCTCCTTGTCATTCCCTTTGTCCATGCCTTGAAGCAATCAGAAAACTACTCCAAATCCTGCAAAGATCTGAGGTATCCAAAGGTATACTTTTATCCACAAATAACTCATTCCCTACAGCCAGGTAGAAACTCCAAACTCCGATAGAGAGATAAGCGGAAAGGGAAGGATGTTGTCAACGGCAGGACGCACAATGGAAGCTGTAATTTCTACGCGGTGGGGGTGGGAGGAGTGGGCAATGAAGAGTTACCAGCAGTGTTTCCTGAGAACTATTTTCTCATTTGTTTCTACTTCTAAAGAGCCACATATTAAGGGTAGAAGCATCCACACTAGATGAAAGCAAATGGACATTTGATGAATGGACTATCCAACCATCTCCTCCTCACCCTCCCCCACTACACCTACAGCATGCACTTCTCTAAGAACCATTTTTCTCCACTAACGTACATGGTAACAATGACTTTGATACTATATGACTCCAGCCCATGGGCCACAGTTGACTGGACCATGAGTGAAAAAAAACAGTCAGGAAAGTGAAGTCCCCAATGTAATTTAGACTTGGGGATGAGATTTCAGATCAGCCAGGTTAGTTTCAACACAGAAGAGAGAATATTTGAGAACTATGAGAGGTATGTTTTAGGCTGTACCCACTGTCACACAGCCACTCCTCACTTAACCACCCACCTGTTTGGGGACCACTTGGGGATTCCCCTTTCCCGGTCTGTGTGAGTCTCAGGAATCCACTTTCTTAACCTGTCTTCTTCCCCTAGTTGGTTAGTATTTACTACATGAAGCGTTTGCAACCAGGCAAGACTACGTATTTTGTTTACATGTGTAGTGTCACATGATATCTGTTGAAAAACACATACTCTTTGAGGCCACAACACACCACAAGACATCCATCTGTAAGCTGTTTGCTTATTGACCAATTTCCTTAATGACCTCGTGGTACAAACAAAACTCAGCAGTTAAGTGAGGAGTACCTGTAGAATTGAGTGAATTAGAGGAGGCTAGCCTAAAAAGAGAAGAGGAGGAGGGAGGTGGAGGGAGGAGAAAGAGGAGGAGGCAGAGTTATGAAAAGCAAACGTAAGAGCGAAGAAGAGACAAAGTCCTAATGGTGTTTTATCCCGGGCCCAACTGTCGCTGCTGCTCATCAGTTTCCAAGATATACTTCTGTATCTTCATATTGAACCTGGTTTTTGCTTTAACTAAGCTGTCTAAGTGACTTTCTGCTATTTAAATCAATATAGTTCTAGGAAATTTGTGGAACTTGTTATAAAGAGAGAATTTAATTATTCTTTACACATCAACTTGCCAAACTACAAATATATGAAGGAACTTCAACTTACTCCTAAGTAAGCAGATCTTAGGGGCAGGAACGACATATTAATATATCTATATTAATATGGTGACAACTGCCAGATATGAATATATCACTTACAATGTAAGTAACCTGGAATAAGACAGGAAAAGGAAACATCTTCCCAAAGGCCTAGAGGAAGAGCAGACATCTGAATTATGGAGAAGAAGAAAATAGTTAGATACTCTCAAAAAGACATATGATATGGGGTTTCCATGAAACTTTGCAGAAAGTCATATAGACTTAAATAGAAGTGAGACAATGATGGGATTTTTAAAAAGAGAGATGGATGACAAAAGAATTATAAGGTATTTAAAATCTAATAGCAAAATTAAATTAACACTGCAATAAATTAGAGCAAAAATGAAACTGGGATCGGTGACATGGAGGACAAATTTGAGAATTCCCACATGCCCTCTGAGGACAAATTCAAGAATCCCCACATGCTCCCCACCCTCAGTTATTGGCACATCTTAGTGAACTATGCAGTAGGGGGACCCAAGCCTTCATTTCTGAGTGCTCTGACACCTTGGATTTCATGCTTCTCTGTTCAGTTGCTCATGTATCCTTTTGGAGTTACAGTTAGGCCAGAGAGAACCAAGACGTGCCCTGAGATCACCTGAGGTCTATACACTCCTCCCTGCCACAACTGTCTGAAAGTATCCCTACCTCCTCCTTCTTAGGACCAATTACCTCTGCCAAGATGGTGATGCTCTTCTTGCTTACTGAACACAAGGAGTCCAAAGTGCCTCAGTTAAATGGGTCTCTTTCTATATCTCTTGGCAAGAGTATGCTCACTTTGGAGCAGGAACTCAAAAAATGCAGAGCCCAGAATTACAGGGACAGTAAACACACAGTTTCCCATTTTATCATTGGAAGTGATGACAGAAGGAACCATGCCTAAGATCCTAAGCAACTGAGTTTTGCTTGTCCAGTTTTACATTGTCCCCATGATCAAGTGTTGCAGCTCAGAGACAAGACATTGATAAGTGGCAGAGGTGCAGTGATATACTTTCAAGGAGGTCCGTTGAGGTCATTCATTTCTTCAGTCATCTCTGTATCCTCCAGAGCATCTCATAAAGTGTGATCATCTCCATACAGGAGTTTCTTAAATGGAGGTGATTCTGAAATCTCAGTTTCTGGACCCAGCCTTGTCCCAGTCAAACCCACAGCTGCCTCTACTTTCTCTCCCATTCTAGTACTTTCCCCCAGTTCATCCTGCTTCTCAGGGGAGGAAAATCAGATGGAGGGCAGTGTGGCATATTGGAGAGAGCAGCAGAAATCAAGAAACTCTTCACCATGGTGAGATCACATTTGAGGTTAGTCTAGATGAATAGATTAAATTTCTGAGAATAAAGAAAAGTAGATCCAGGCAGAGAATAAAAACAGGAAAGATATAGGATGATGCAATGTGGCATGTTTGAGGATGAGTAAATGATTCTGTGTGATGTGACAAGCTTATAATAGTACTGTTAGATGGGTCATTTTTGTTGTTGTTAGGTTATTGTTTTTGTTTTTTGAATCTTAGAGTTGATTCAAGAAACCCAAACTAAGAGCCATAAAATAACTGAATATTATATTTTACATATGAATGTGGCAATATGGTAAAAAAATGGATTGTTATTCTTTCTTTATGTATTTATTCACCCACTCAAAAATATTTATTGAGTACCTACTACTACCAGGCAAACTGATAGACACTGTGGATTGGTATAGTTTCTGCTATATGAATAGTGCATCTTAATGGAGAAAAGAAAGACAATAAATACATACACAAATAGATAATATTTCAGAGAGTGCTATGTTGTGTAAAGAAAATAAGTAAAAGTGTTGGGAAAGGTGGCTATGTTAGATAGAGTTGCTAGGGAAGATCTCTCTGAGAGTATGACATTTAAGTTGGAAGTTCAGTAAAAAGAATTGTCCAGCCATGCTAAAATCTGGAAGAAAAGTATTCTAGGTAGAGTGAACAGCAGCCACAAAGGCCATAAGAAGAAAAATAATTTTACCAGCAGTGTACCAGAGTTCCTTGCTCCCCACATCCTCTCCAGCACTTGTCATTCCTTGTCTTGTTGATAATAGCCATTCTCACAGGTGTGAGGTGGTATCTCATTGTGGTTTTGATTTGCATTTCCCTGATAGCTAATGAGGATGAGCATTTTTTCATATGTCTGCTGGCCATTTGTATTTCTTCGTGGGAGCAGTGTCTGTTTAGTTCTTCTGCCCACTTTTTAATTGGGTTGTTTGTTTTTTTGTTGTTAAGTCTTATTAGTTCTTTATATATTTTAGATATTAGAACCTTTTATGATGTGTTGTTTGCAAATATTTTCTCCCATTCAGTTGGCTACCTCTTTGTTTTGTTGATGGTTTCTTTTGCTGTACAGAAGCTTTTAAGTTTGATATAGTCCCATTCATTTATTTTTGCTTTTCCTTTCCTTGCCTTTGGTGTCAGGTTCATGAAGTCTTCCTTGAGCCCTAGGTCTTTAAGTTTAGTACCAATGTTTTCTTCTATACAGTTTATTGTTGCAGGTCTGATATGAAGGTCTTTAATCCATTTTGAGTTAATTTTTGTACATGGTGAGAGTTCACAGCTCAGGTTCATTCTTTTGCATATGTTTTTCCAGTTTTCCCGCACCACTTACTAAAGAGACTGTCTTTTCCCCATTGCATAATTTTTGCTCCTTTATCAAAAATTATTTGTCCATAAATTTGTGGATTTATTATGGCTTTTCAGTTCTATTCTATTGTCTATGTTTCTGTTTTTCTACCAATACCAAGCTGTTTTGACTGTAAATTGAAGTCAGGGCGTATAATACCACCAGCCTTATTCTTTTTATGTAGTATTGCTCTGGCAATTCAAGGTCTTTTATGGTTCCATATAAATCTGATGATTCTTTTATCTGTTTTGCAAAAGTCTGATTGTGGCTTTTTGATAGGTTTTGCATTAAAATTGTAGATTGCTTTGGGCAGAATGACCATTTAAGCAATGTTAAGTCTTCCTATTCATGAACAGGGGATACTTTTCCATTTCTTAGTGTTTGCTTCAATTTCTTTCAAAAGCGTCTTACAGTTTTTTGTGTATCAGTCTGTCACGTTCTTTGTTATTCCACCTTCATATCTGAAAGATAATTTTCCTGGATAATTTATTCTTGGCTGCAAGTTTCTCTCTTTTAAAGTTTTGAATATTTGATTCAACCCACTCCTGGCTTGTAGAGTTTCTGCTGAGAAGTCTGATGCCAGCCTGAAGGGTTTTCCTCTAAAGGTTCTAATTCTTTTTTCCCTGGCTGCTTTGAGAATTGTCTCTTTGTCTTTAGTTTTAGACATCTTTAGTACCATGTGTCTTGGAGAAGATCTGCTATGGTCCAGGTATCTAGAGGACCTGTTTTCTTCTTGATGTTAGGGTTCCAGATCTTTCCATAGGTTTGGAAAGTTCTTGTCTACTATTTGTTTGAGTATGCTCTCTGTAGAGTGCTCTGCTCCTTCTTCCACTCCTATTATCCTGATGTTGTTTTGTCTCATGAAGTCAGATAGTTCTTGCAGAGTTCTTTCGATCCTTTTGGTTCTATATTCCCTCTCTTCCTCTTTTTCAGATGTTTCCATGTTCTGATCTTTGATATCACTAATTCTTTCCTCCATCTGGTTGGCCCTGTTTCCTATGGCAGTTATCTTGTTTCTCACTTCTTTTATTGTATTATTTATCTCTTAAATTTCCATCTCAATCTTTCTTATGTTTTGAATTTCTTTGTTAAATTGTTCTGTTTGTTCGTGGATTTCCCTTTTTAGTGGTTCATCTCAGCTATGGTGTTCTGCCAGTATGTTTTCATTTCTCTCAGACCCTTTAGAATGGCTACTTTTAAATTCTTTGTCTCTTAGATCAGAAAATTCTAGGTCTATGAAACTCTCTTCTGGATATTTTTTATGTCCTTTCTGAGCAGCTTTAGTTCCTGAGGAATTCATACTGTCTGCTGGGTTCTTCCTCTTGGTCATGAGGGCATTATGTTCAGCAGAGCCCTGATTAGTATTTTTGTGGTGTCTTGCTGTAGGGCAGACACTAGGTGACGCTGGGGGCCAAGTTTTGGGAGAGAAGGGTGGTGTTTAGGCCTTATCTCTGGCCTCCAGCCATGTTTGGAGGTGGTGCACATCTATTCTGGGTCCCTCTGCTTCCTACAGTTTGTTGAGGAGGCTATAGGAGAGGGGAGAGGCCAATAAAAAGTATGCTGGGGCAGCTCCACCTCCTGCTCTATGCTAGGGAAGCTGGGGCATGTGGGCTGAGGCTGATCTTGTGGGATGGGGTCAGTGCTATCAAATCCGCCTTTCTTCCTGGGCCTGCTCCAGTGACCAGCCGTTCGGGGTGGAGTCTGCAGGCTCACACTGCATGTGGGCGTCAGGCATGTGCAAACCACAAGTCCAAAGCTGTGGGCCTGATGTCACAGGTTGCATGAAGACAGCCGGCTTACCTCCGCCATGGGCCAGGAACCACAGCCCTGCGGAAGAACCATGTGCGCAAGTGCTATGGGCTGCGAGGGTGCCAGGAGCTGAGGTGCTGTCTCTGGGGACCAGCCTTGGCCTCTGGCTATTCAGAGTCCTCACTCAGCCTCTTACTACTCAAGAGCTTCGGGGGCTGGCCTCCAAGCTCTGTCCCCAGCACACTGCTCTAAGGCCCAGCTCTCCCACAGTCTCCCACTGTTCTGCCACTTTGGCTGGCTTTCACTCTTGTCACCTCTTGGTCTTCCCGCTCCCATGCACTGTGCTGCTCCCGGACAGTCACAAGCAATGGGGTCCTGTTGCAATCCATTTTTGCTCCCTCCCCTTTCTCAGATTGTTATTCTTCAGATCATATATATGATGTATCAGTTAATAATTTATCTTATGACATTTACCCTTTTATGCAGTAGCATCTCATTTCAAATTGACACCAAATATATTGACAACTATTACCTTAACACTTTTTTCCCACATTAATGACTTGAAACCTACAGTTTTCATCCACCCTTTCTTCCTTAACTCTGTCTATTTCTGTTCTTTGTCTAACTTATTAGGAACCTGCTATATAGTAATTCTGTTTCCTGTGATATTAACTACTCCCAAAGCCAGCACTGGTAACATTTAGGGAAGTTTTAAAATTCAACATTAAATAACCTCCTTTAAATTATGGATGCTATACTTAATTCTATTAGGATGAGAAAATATGTGCATGCATGTTTTAGAATGGATAATTCTTTGTGTCCCAATAACGTATCCTTGCTTCATTGGAGAAAATTATAATATTTAAGAGCCATCTACTACTATAATAAAAAGCCAAGTTTAATATATGCCTTCCTACACAATGGAACAAAATGAAGATAAAGGTTTATATCCTAAAATCAAGGTATACTTACTATTTGAGAGTTATAATAATAAACAGAGTAAAAAAATTATAATTACTTTTCATTTTTTCTATGTATCGAATATGTATTCATTCATTCATTTAGTCTTATAAGGGTCATAGGAATTGAGTAATTTATTCAATGTAATTATAGTAAGTTGAGTTTTCAACCCAAGTATTTCTGGTTGTTTTCTTGTATGTTCCACTTTGAATCTTCATTCACCTCAATAAAGATTTTTTGAGCATCTTCTCTCTTATAAGCATAATGCTGGATGCTAACACTAAAACTATGAACAGATAAGTTTTCAGGTCTCATATCTTAATGTCTGTGAAGAAGACAGTTCTTTCTCTTAGGCTCATCCATATTCTTTTCTTTACTGAACAGAAAATAAAACTATCAGACATGAGCCCACTCAACTAACCTTTCCTCCACCTCAAAATGTGTTTATACCTCTCCTGTCTTCATTTCACTCCATTTCACCTCAGAGGAAGATGTGTCCATCATCTTCTCCTCTATTTACTGCAAACTGCCGGAACTGTGGATTTGATCCCATGTATTCCCAACAGTTCTTAATATTTCATTGCTATCAATTAGCCCAACCTTCTGCCTCATCTTTAATATCTCCATCTCTACTAATTATTCCCCTTTGGCCAACAATCTCCAAAATAATTTTTAAAAAAATTTTGGAGATTGTATTTTATATATGCTGCTGCTTTTACTCTTGTCCTTAGCAATAGATTTAACAGATTTTTAGACTCATTTTATCCCTTTCATGCATTCTATTCATTCTTCAAACCAATGCAATATGACGTTTGGTTCTCCATTATTTTACGAAAAGACAAAGGGAAATAGGAAATGCACCCGTCCCTCAATCCACAGTGTGATTATTCTGTATTTCACTCGACCTCCAGGGTTTCCCCAGGAGAGTCGGCTGTGGTCACTCCTGGATGGCAGTGCACCGTTGCCTGGTGCAGTCTCCGCAGTAGATCACGCCCCCACTCCCTTGTGAGCCTCATCTGCACTTCATCCGCTCAAAGCCTCTCCACGTCTGCTTCTGAGAGAACCCAAGCTAAGAACTGAAATGTTTTCAAACCAAATCCTGTCAGTTCTTATACTTCACTCTCCAAATCTTCTTTTTCTTCTCATTTCCTCTGTAATTGTATTTTAAGCACTCATCTTCTGGGTCCTGTCCTAAATTGTCTTTCTGCCTCTACCACCTTCTCCCTCTAATCTATCCCTTACATATTTTGAGCATAATTTTCTTCTAAAATATAAACCTATTAATGTCACCTTTTTGCTTAAAAACTTTTGATGTCTTCCTCATTGCCCACAGAATGAAGTTATTCTCTTTGATGTGGACTATTATGCCTTTTCTAAATTTGTATGAAACTTTTGGCCTGCCATTCTTTCCATGGCCAAGCCACAATGAATTAATTATATCCCCACACACACACACCATTTATGTTCAGGACCCTTTCGTCCACCTCATTGGACATTCTTCATGGAATGCACTTCCCTCTTTTCATCCCTCCTTCCCCCTTATTCATCCTTCAAAACACCATTCAGATGTATTATTTTCTCTAGAAAATATTCCTTAATTTCCTTAAACATAAGCTATATGTCTAATATGCTGATGTAGAACTTCTTTCAGCTCTTCATGATACCACTTAGGTTTTATTGAAATTTGTGTTTATTGATCTGTTAGCTTATGAGTTCTCCCAAGTCACAACCATGCCTTACTGATCTTCTTGTTTCTTAATATCTAGTAGTAATAATTATTTGGATAAATGAATGAATGATAGAAATTACAATAAACTGATATGAAGGCAAAGAAGCAAGAAAGGAGAAGGTTATTTCAGGCCTTAAAAAATATCTCTCATACTATCTGTCCAGTTCATGACAATCTTTTACTAAGACACAAATCTTTCTCTTTAATATTAGATTAAAAATGCTGAAGTTTAAATTTTCTGAAAATTAACAAATTTATGTAAATTACATTAATTTCTAAAATAAAGTGTATAAAATTTTGATGTGAGAGAGGTTTAAAACTCAAAAAGACAATGAGTCTCTGAAGAAATCGGGTTACATTTACACTGAATTTATTCCTTAGTACTGAGACAAATGAAATTTTGCACGGAAGAGAATTTATGTATTTTATGTGTGTTCTGCTAAACTTCAGATTCCCACATTTTCTACTACCAAAATGAGTAATGTCTCATTTTCTTAGTACACTGCTTGGATAAACTTGAGGATTCAGGTCAGCTAAACCAATAAACCTTAAACTTGTCCAATCACCAGAGAAGGCATATTTTATAAAGAGTTTCTTAATCTGTCCTCAAACCTATTAAGTTTGAAACTCAAGTATGAGGCCTGGAAATCTGAAAATTTTTAAAGCTTCCCAGGTAATTTTGACGTACATTCAGGTTTGGAAATCTCTAGACTGGCAAATATATGACCTCTTTTATAATGTTTTATTTAATCCTATTTACAAGTGTTGATTATATGTTTAGCATAGCAAGGTAATATATCTAGCATTTCACAGTGTATATAATACGCCCCCTGCACACACACACACACACACACACACACACACACACACACAATGGCATTTTCCATAGCTCTAACTGAGCATTCATTCCTTCTAAGGAGAGTTGTTATGGGTTAACCAGTTCAAGAGCCAAAAGAAAGCTTCATTTAATATGAAAATGATTTTTAATATGTTATTAAACAGAGATAATACTTCCCTTCCCTTTATGTTTACCTGCCCTCCTTTCCTCAGACTATAAAGTTATTGTACTGAGGATGAAGAGGGAAAAGTGACAGACCATCCAGAATGAGTTTATATAAGTAAGAGAGGAGGATTTGAAAAGGAGAAATGTCCAAAGTCATCTCCTTGTTCTCAACAACCTGTATCCCAACAAACACAGATATGCATGCCTGTAACGTTAAGGATTGTAATTTAAAAAAATGGCAGCATGGCCAAAAGCAGCCTCCAAAATCTCCCTTGACCTGGTGTATAAAAAAGGCAAGCACATTTTCCAGGATCTTAGAGAGGGTCAAGGAACTACCACACAATGAGTCACACCTGAGAATGTCCTGAACTCTGGATGACATAGTACAACCTGTGTAGTCCAGTGAGGTGGGCAAAAGCCAACCTGAACAGGTAAGAGCCAATTATCCCACTCATAAACCTCCCAAGCCTATGGGCAACCTCAAGAATGGGGGATGCCCTGAACTGAGGACATCTTGAAATGACTGTGGTCAAATTTCTACCAAACAGAAGAATAAGGGCAATAATAAAATAACTTTGATTCATAGGACATGAAAGAAAGACGCATCTCTTGCAAAACTGAGTGCGTGACCTAATATTTGTGTCACTACTTTGGCATTTGCCTAAAGTTGTAGGTGACTCTAAAAGTAGAGCAAATTGTGGTGACTGTTCTTTAAAGGAACCTGTGGGGGGATGGAGTAGAACAGGCTTGAGTGTCATCTAGATACACCCGAGGTTAATCTGTCTACCAAGGACTAGTTGTTTATATCCACCGAGGCTCACTTTAGACATCTATAAAATGGGAAAAGTGTTTTAGAATGAAATGAAGGGTAGTAGTTAAAATCCTGGATACATGTTACAAACTCAACAAATATAAGTGTGTTTATTTCTGTAAATAGTATTTTATCTTAATTTAGAGGACCCAAATTTATACAAAAGAAAGAATAAACATGCCATGGTATAATGACTCAATCCTATAATTGCCTGTAAGTCATGACCTTGTGAATTTCAGTCACAGTTTCAATCTGTGGGAAGGAGGTAATGTTCTTCTAAATGTATTAGTGACAACTCCTTTCCTCCCACCAACTGTTTCCATGAAGCCGCTGCTGATTTCACCTGCTCCTCAGTCTCTTAGATGTCTGAATCAGAGTTCAACCTCAGTCACTCTGGTTACAAGGGCCACGTAGAGCCAACCTGTAAACAAAGGGTATTGTTCTGGTTGTAATAGCAGGGGAAAGCTTTTTATTTTTGCTCAGAGTGCTAAGAACGGTGCAACTGAATTTGAATTATAACATTTATTTCAAGCACACCCTCTTTAAGTGCTGATCTCTGCAGATGGAGGAAATAAAATGAGGTTTCTAATTTATAGTCAGTGTTACAATGCACAAGGTAGTCATAGCTCTAAGGTAAGGAAAGTGGGGAGTTGACACCGCAGTTTAGAATTTTTATAGTTAGTATCGTTTTCTTGTTAATAGGTCCATCGACAATTACAACATTGGACCATAAAAGTTGGTGTTAACTTTACTTTGCCATTTCTAAATTTTCACCTTGTTATTTTTTCTTATTCAAACAACCATTGACAATGATAGCGAAGGCGGATTGCAGACACGTGAAACCCAGGGTTAGCAGTGCAGCAATCCTTAAGCAGAAGTCTGTCTACAGGTGGGTTTTCTTCCAACAAAATGTTTCTTTTTTCTCTTTGATCTTTCTCTAGTTTTCTTTCTTTTTCTTTTATTCTCTTTCTTTTTCTTGCTCTCTTTTTCTTTCTTTTATTTTTTTTATTGTTCATTTCTAGTTTTCTCTTTTTTAAAAAAAGCAAGGTGTAACTTCAGGTGCAGTGAGGCACCCAAAACTTAAGTGAATGTCGTATGTGTGTATAGCTGTGTAAACCACATCCCAGTCAAGATACAGAAAACGTCCAGTTTCCTCATAACCCTCAAAATAACCAAAACAGTCCAAATAACCACTATTATAAAATCTATCCCCAATTAAATTTGCTTGCTTCTAAATTTTGCCTCCATGGAATCACACAATGTGTCGTCTTTTATGTGTATGAATACCGCTGCTAGAAATAGTTTTGTATGTGTTTTCTGGTAGACATTTCTAATGTATGTCTACCCAAAAATTAAATTGCTAGGTCACAAGTTATATATAGTTTATGAATATGCTTGCAATTGCCACACAGTTTTCCAAAATGATTCAGTTAATTTATATATTCACCAGCAATATGCAAGTTCTAGTCGCTCTGCATCCTAACCATACGTGGTACAGTGTTTCCAATATATTTTACTCTCAATGCATGCATCTTCATATGTTCATGTAACCCCCCTTTATCTTATGACTCATCATTTAATGCTTTGCCAACTAACTCTTAATCTCATCCAATTTCTCATTTATCAGGTTAAGAAAACTGGTCCCAGGAATGTTAATTGGCTTCGCCTGCATCACATAACTAGTGACAAATTTAGAATGAGATCTTAAGCTGGACTTCTGGACCAGGCCTGTTTCCACTGCATGTCACTGCCACCACTGGAGTTTGGCCCCGTATTCACTCTTATCTCCTCTTAGTAAATTGCTCTTCAAATAACTTTATGAAAAGAAATGCACCCTTGAATGACATGCCTCACTTGGCACAACATTGTTGGCCTATATCACAACATTTTTCTGTTGCTTCTCTTCTTGAACAACCAACGGAAAGCAGAAATTCAAACATGTTGCAAAGGAGGTAGCATGCAGTCAGATACAAGACTGGAATGGGAATCAGCTGACCTCAAGCTAGATTTTACAATCTTATTCAAGTAGCTAGGAGCCTACTAATAATGAGAATAGGTCCTTCCCATCCTGCCTCAGGGTTGGATTGCCGGAGTCACAAAATCGTTTTGGAAAAGTGTCCTGGTTTACTGGCAGGTATTTCTTCTTGGTCTCCACTTCATTCATATAGTATAAACAATTGTTAAAAAGTAGGGAGGGGTGCAAACTAAGGTATGTGAGTAAATATGGTATAATTTGAATTAGGCAAGTACTATTAAAGAAGTTGCAAAGTAACTGGGGACACAATGATGATGTCTAGTGTTTTCCTTAGTTTCCTCATATATAGAATGAGGAGTTAGCTGAATTATTTTTAAGAATTCCTCCACCTTGGTAATTCTATAAATGGATCAACCATAAATATAATTTTTATGATAGAGGGAAAACACAAAACGAACCCAGAGTTTATTTATAAAACTCTGGTTTGAGAAACAGACTTAATTTTATAAAATGGAAACTGCCATCTGATAACTGGCATTTCCATTCACTTGTCATTGACATGAACTTGGTCTCATTATTATTTCATAATCATCTTCCTTCTCCTGCCTCAACTGCCTTCTAATTATATTTTATTAAAGTAATTTACCTTTAGTATTTGACAAAAAAATAGTTCTTTTCCTACAGAGTTACACGATATCAAAATGGTATATTCCCAACTAGTTTATCTGAAAAATATGGCATCAATTATTATGCTATACAAAAGCAAAATCTCAAATGAATAATATAAAATTGTATTTATAGAGTTTGAAATGAAATTAACATTAATCATGTTTTCAACAAATGATCTGAAGCATTATTTCTTTTCCCAAAATGATCAGAAGCAATACAATAAAAACTCAGGAAGAACTTTTGGGATTTTTCATACCTAAAAAGAGTAACTCCCATTAAAAAGCTAGATGAAAATTACCAATGAGTGTTTTGATCTGTTTTGACGGATTGGGAACTCCAGAGACAAGACATTCAGAACCTCGCTTAAGAATCACCTTTTCCCCTTGTCATATGAGGATTCATGCGTTCTTTAATTAGAAATTGATCAGAAGCCTAATAAAACTTGATGAGTGATAGCACTAAATATCCTTTTCACAAAAGGATCACCTCTATTTACTCACAGTTTTTGTCCTCAACCCATATACAAAGAGAGGATGAAGGGAAATATAACTTATTTTTCTTTGTTCAATTTCACAATAAATTTTTAATTACTAGGAGCAATGTTGATGGGTAGGTTGGAGTTACTGATAAAAGTATAAACTATCATTTTGTGTACAAAGTAAAATAAATACATTTAAAGACTTACTTGAGGAAGTTTCTAGATATTTATAGGTTTTGTGGAGAGAAATAGTTTATGCCAATGGGACATATGGTTTGTGATTTATTCAGACCAAAATCTTCAATTTTCCCTTGTACTGTGTCACATCTTCCTTTTAGTCAGGTTCAAGATTTACTGTGTAAAAAAAGAATAAAAGTGATGACTAAAGTTATGCATTCATTATTTACTAATGACAACAAAGGGTTAGAAGTAAAAAAAAATTCTTGTAAAAGTAGATCTGCAAAATTTAGCTCAAGAAAAGTGGGTACTTTTTAAAATTCATTTTTATTGTTAGACTTATCGGGGTGACATCTGTTAGCAAGGATTACATAGGTTTCAGGCATACAACTCTACAGTGCATTGTCAACTTGATGTATAATAAGTTCACCACCTAATGTGACTTCTCTTTCCATCACCTTATATTTAGCTTCCCCCCTCCTCTCCCACCCCCTCCCCTTGCTCCCCTCCCTAACCCTCTTGTACCCAAATAAACATTAAACTATTGATTGTGTCCATGGGTTATTTGTTTGTTCATGTCTTTTTTTCTTTGTTGTTTTCAGTTTTATATTCCGCATATGAGTGAAGTCATACAGTTCTTTGTTTTTTCTGTCTGGCTTATTTCACTTAGCATGATGATCTCCAGGTCCATCCATTTTGTTGCAAATGGCAATATTTCATCTTTTCTTATAGCTGAGTAATATTCCATTGTGTATATGTACCACAGCTTCTTTATCCAGTCATCTGTCGCAGGGCACTTTGGTTGTTTCCATGTTTTGGCCACTGTGAACAGCGCTGCGATGAACATTGGGGTACATAAGTCTTTGCAGACAAAGGTTTTCAAGTCTTTTGGGTAGATCCCCAGAAGGGGAATTGCTGGGTCAAATGGTAACTCCATTCCCAATTTTCTGAGTAACCTCCACACAGCCTTCCACAGTGGTTGTACCAGTTTGCACTCCCACCAGCAGTGTACCAGAGTTCCTTCTTCTCCACATCCTCTCCAGCACTTGTTATTCCTTGTCTTGTTGATAATAGCCATTCTCACAGGTGTGAGGTGGTATCTCATTGTGGGTTTGATTTGCATTTCCCTGATAGCTAATGAGGATGAGCATTTTTTCATATGTCTGCTGGTCATTTGTATTTCTTCATGGGAGAAGTGTCTGCCCACTTTTTAATTGGGTTGTTTGATTTTTTTGTTGTTAAGTTTTATTAGTTCTTTATATATTTTAGACATTAGACCCTTATCTGATGCGTTATTTGCAAATGTTTTCTCCCATTCAGTTGGCTGTCTCTTTGCCTTGTTGATGGTTTCTTTTGCTGTGCAGAAGCTTTTTAGTTTGATATAGTCCCATTCATTTATTTTTGCTTTTACTTCCCTTGCCTTTGAGGTCAGGTTCATGAAGTCTTCCTTGAGTCCTAGGTCTATAAGGTCTTTAATCCATTTTGAGTTAATTTTTGTATATGGAGAGAGTTCACAGCTCAGGTTCATTCTTTTGCATATGTTTTTCCAGTTTTCCCAGCACCACCTACTAAAGAGGCTGTCTTTTCCCCATTGTATGTTTTTGCTCCTTTATCAAAAATTATTTGTCCATAAATTTGTGGGTTTATTTCTGGGTTTTCAGTTCTATTCCATTGGTCTCTATTTCTGTTCTTCTGCCAGTACCAAGCTGTTTTGATTATTGATGCTTTGTAATATAAATAGAAGTCAGGAAGTGTAATGCCACCAGCCTTATTCTTTTTATGTAGTATTGCTTTGGCAATTCAAGGTCTTTTATGGTTCTGTATAAATCTAATAATTCTTTTATCTATTTCACGAAAGTATGAGTGTGGGATTTTGATGGGTATTGCATTAAATCTGTAGATTGCTTTGGGCAGAATGGCCATTTTAACAATGTTAAGTCTTCCTATCCATGAACAGGGGATATTTTTCCACCTCTTAATGTCTGTTCCAATTTCTTGCAAAAGTGTCTTATAGTTTTCTGTGTATAAGTCTGTCACATTCTTTATTAAGTTAATTCCCAGGTATTTCACTCGTTTGTTGTGATAGCAAAAGGAATTGACTCCCTCACTTCTTTTTCTGAGGATACATTGTTTGTATAAAGGAATGCTGTTGATTTTTGTACATTGATTTTGTATCCTGCGACTTTACTATATTCGTTAATTGTTTCTAATAGTTTCTTAGTGAAATCTTTGGAATTTTTTATATAAAGATCATATCATCTGCAAATAGTGACAATTTGACCTCTTCTTTCCCCATTTGGATGCCTTTTATTCCTTTCTCTTGCCTGATTGCTGTGGCTAGAACTTCCAATATTATATTAAATAACAGTGGTGACAGGGGGCATCCCTGTTTTATTCCTGATTTTAGGGGAATATGTTTCAGCTTTTCCCCATTCAGTATGATAGCTGAGGGTTTGTCATATACGGCCTTCATTATGTTGAGATACTTTCCTTCTATACCTATTTTATTTAGTGTTTTGATCATAAATGGATGTTGTACCTTGTCAAAAGCTTTTTCTGCATCAATTGAAATGACCATATGGTCTTTATGTTTGATTTTCTTTATGTGGTGTATCACATTGATTGATTTTCGTATGTTGAACCATCCTTGTGCTCCCAGGATGAATCCCACTTGATCATGATGTATGATCTTTATGATGCATTGTTGTATTCTGTTTGCTAATATTTTGTTTCGAATTTTTGCATCTGTGTTCATCAGAGATATTGGTCTATAGTTTTCTTTTTTTGTGCTGTCTTTTCCAGGCTTTGATATTAGGGTAATGTTGGCCTCATAGAATGAGTTAGGAAGTATTGCTTCCTCTTCAATTTTTTGGAAGAGGAGGATAGGCATTAATTCTTCTTTGAATGCTTGGTAGAACTCGTTGGTGAAACCATCTGGTCCAGGACTTTTGCCTTTAGGGAGATTATAGATAGTCGTTTCAATCTCGTTGCTATTGATTGGTCTATTTAGATTATCCAGTTCTTCTTGGTTCAATCTGGATAGGCTATAAGTTTCTAGAAACTTGTCCATTTCTTCTAGGTTGTTAAATTTCGTGGCATAAAGTCCTTCATAATATTTTCTTATAATCCTTTGTATTTTTGTGGTATCAGTGGTAATTTCTCCCCTTTCATTTCTAATTTTGGATATTTGTGTCCTTTCCTTTCGTCCTTTGATTAGTCTAGCCAGGGGTTTGTCAATTTTGTTGACTTTCTCAAAGAACCAGTTCTTTGTAATATTAATTTTTTCTGTTGTCCTTCTGTTCTCTAATTGGTTTAGCTCTGCTTTAATTTTTATTATTTCTTCTCTTCTGCTGACTTTGGGTTTTGTCCGCTCTTCTTGTTCTAGTTCCTTGTGATTTTTCATGTTTCTTAAGATAGGCCTGTAATGATATAAATTTCCCTCTTATTACCGCTTTCTCTATGTCCCAATAATTCTGATACGTTGTATTTTCATTGTCATTAGTTTCTATATATTTTTAATCTCCTCTTTTATTTGTTCTTTTATCCAGTCCTTTTTAAATAAGCTGTTGTTTAATCTCCATGTATATGTGTTTTTTTCTGCTTTTCTTTTACAGTTGATCTCCAATTTCAAAGCTTTGTGGTCTGAGAATACTTGGTATGATTTCGATCTTCTTGAATTTGTTGAGGCTACTTTTGTGTCCCAGCATGTGGTCTATCCTTGAGAATGTTCCATGTGCACTGGAAAAGAAGGTGTAGTCTCTTCTTGCTGGATGAAGTGTCCTGTAAATGTCAATTATGTCCAATTGTTGTAAGGTGTCATTTAGAGCTGTTATTTCCTTATTTACTTTCGTTTGGATGACCGGTCCATGGCTGTTAGCGGGATTTTTAAGTCCCCCACTATGATTGTGTATTCATTAGTTTCTCCTTTCAAGTCTGTTAGTAGTTTCTTTGTATATTTGGTGCATCCTGGTTGGGAGCATATATATTAATTAGTGTCAAATCTTCTTGTTGTTGCATTGTGCCTTTTATCATTATGTAATGTCCATCTTTGTCTTTTACTATCTTTTTTAATCTGAAATTTATTTCATCAGATATCAGTATGGCCACTCATGCTTTTTTCTGGTTACCATTTGCTTGGAGTATTGTATCCCATCCTTTCACTCTGAGTCTGTGTTTGTCCTATGGCTGAGGTATGTTTCTTGGAGATAGTATATGGATGCATTCTGTTTTTTAATCCAGTCTGCTACTCTGTGTCTTTTTATTGGTGAGTTCAGTCCATTAACATTTAGAGTGATGATCAATATGTGAGGATTTCCTGTGGCCATTACTTATTTCTTTCTTTGTTTTTGTTTGTTTGTTTGTTTGTGTTTCTTTCTTGTTGCCCCAACTTTGTTCCATTTTTCCTGATGTTTTGTTTCAGGCTGAAGAGTCTCCTTCAGTATTTCTTGGAGTGCTGGCCTCATGCTGGCAAATTCCCTCAGCTTCTGTGTGTCTGAGAAGGTCTTTATTCCACCTTCATATCTGAAAGATGATTTTGCTGGATAATTTATTCTTGGCTGCAATTTTCTCTCTTTTAAAGTTTTGAATATTTGATTCAACCCACTCCTGGCTTGCAAAGTTTCTGCTGAGAAGTCTGATGCCAGCCCGATGGGTTTTCCTCTAAAGGTTATAGTTCTTTTTTCCCTGGCTGCCTTGAGAATTGTCTCTTTGTCTTTAGTTTTGGACATCTTCAGGACCATGTGTCTTGGAGAAGATCTGTTAGGGTACAGGTATCTAGGGGACCTGTTTTCTTCTTGAACTTGGGGTTCCAGATCTTTCCATAGGTTTGGAAAGTTCTCGTCAACTATTTGTTTGAGTATGCTCTCTGTAGAATGCTCTGCCCCCTCTTCTATTCCTATTATCCTGATGTTGTTTTGTCTCATGGAGTTGTATAGTTCTTGTAGAGTTCTTTCGATCCTTTTGGTTCTATATTCCCTCTCTTCCTCTTTCTGAGCTGTTTCCATGTTCTGATCTTCGATATCACTAATTCTTTCCTCCATCTGGTTGGTCCTGTTTCCTATGGCAGTTATTTCAATTCTCACTTCTTTTATCATATTATTTATTTCTCACATTTCCATCTCAATCTTTCTTATGTTTTGAATTTCTTTGTTAAATTGTTCTTTTTGTTCACGGAGTTCCTTTTTTATGTCGTTCACATTCTTTTCTATGTTATTTATCTCAGCTATGGTGTTCTGCCAGTATGATTTCATTTCTCTCACAGCCTTTAGAATGGATGCTTTAAATTCTCTGTCCCTTAAATCAGACCCTTCTAGGTCTAAGAAGCTGTCTTCTCCATAAATTTTATGTTCTTTCTGAGGAGTTTTAGTTTTTAAGGAATTCATCCTGTCCACTGGGTTCTTCCTCTTTGGCATGAGGGCTTTATGTTCAAAGCCCAGATTATTACTTTTGTGATGTCTTGCTGTAGGTGGCACTGGGGGGTCAAGTTTTGGGAGAGAGAGAGGTTGTTTATTTCTTGTTTCTGATCTCCTACTGCATTTGGAGGATATGCGCATGTATCCTGGGGAGAGGCCAACAAAAGGCACTCCAAGAGCGGCTCTGTCTTCTGCCCTTTGCTTGGGAAGCTGGTCGGAGGCTTGTTTCTGCTGGGTCGGGTTAATGCTTTCAAATCTGCCTTTCTTCCCCGCCCTGATTCAGCATCTGGCCATCTATGGGATCACACTGCTTTCAGAACCCTGGGGTGCATGAGGAAGTGCATGTTTCATAAGTCCAAAGCTGTGGGCCTAGCCTGAGACAGCAGGGTCACCTTTGCACCACGCTGGGAACAGGAACTGCAGCCCTGTGTAGGTCTCCAAGGGGTCTAGAGCTGGGATGTCATCTTTGCAGTTCAGAGTCCTCGCTCAGTCCTTCTACCACTCAAAAGTTCCAGAGGCTGGCTCCCAAACTCCATCCCCAGCATGCACTCCAAAGCCCAGCTCCCCTGTGATCTCTCCCCTCCCACATACTGCGCCACTCCAGATAGTCAGCAGTGATTAGGTCCTGATGTAGTCCATCTCTGCTCCCTTCCCTCTCCCCTGCTCACTCCCTTCTCTCCAACCTTCAGGTGTTTACTTGCAACTTGTGGACTTCTCAACTGCCATTTTGTCACTCAGGGTCCTCTTTCTCGGCTCCTGGGTGGCCATTCAATTGTGTTTTCTGGGAGAAGCTTTAGGAACCTCCTCTCCAGTCACCATCTTGCCTTCCAAGTGGGTACTTTTTTGTATGGGAAATAATAAACACGAAAGAAAACTAATAGTACTAGAAATTTTAATCTCTACTATTGGGCTATTGGATGAATTAAATCTTCGTTGCAAAATTTTTGCATAAAATTGTATTTAACTTAAATGGTTTCATAAAAATAGAATGGATTTTTTAAATGGCTTACCCCTGCTATATAGAAAACTGATTAAATAATGTTATTATAGTTAACACCAGGATATTCCTTCTCAATGAAAGTCCATCCTTAATAACAGCAAATCATCATTCTTGGGATCAAAACAAAGGAGATCATCAGATTCTTTTGTCCTCTTTACAGACATCAAATTAACACCAGACAACACAGCCATTTAAAGGGAGACAGGGGAGACAAGCCTACCCAAATATATGTAAAGGTACTGGAAAGGTCAATTGACAGTTTAGGTTTCAGAGCAATCACTTCTGGGTAGAAAAGCAAAGACTTTGTACAGGAAATGGTTTTTGATCTGGCCCTTAATGGATGAATAAGATTATAATGGGTCATGGGAATGGGTATTCTAATAAGAGTAGTAAAAAATAATAATAATAATAATGTAATAGGGGAAATGTAAGGCCTGATCAAAAAATCAAATTGAAAAGTGACCTTTTGGCTTAATCATAGGTTTTAGGTAGGGAAATAGTAGGACATATATCTGGAAAGGGAGGCTTGAGCCAGACTCTAGGGGAATCTTGAAAACCAGTCTGTGAAGTTAGGATGTTATTAGAGAAACCACAGAACTACCATAGGCTTTTGCTTGGTAATAAAACAAAAGAAAGCCTTCCAACTCCAGAGTTGTTTAGGGAAAAGTGTTAGAAATCATTCACTAAAAGATAAGATGCAGTGATATAATTATATACTTTTCTAAGTCCTTATAAAATATCACAGTGAAACAAAGAGAATCCTTGCAAGGCACTTGTTTGGAGAATTCTCTCAAGTAGAAAAAATTTACTTAAATTCATCTTCACATGTTGACTCAGATCCAGCCCAGCAGGTCATGCCTCTACCTTCAGTACAATTGTCCAAGGACTTGGGACTTTCATTTGTGGCCATCACATCAGACTCAGGGTTCTTCCTCTCTTCTGCTGAACCAAGACAGCTGGAGTTGTCATGGAAAGAATCATGGACAAGTTTGTTCCCCAGCTTGGCCATTCCAGAGCTTTGTAACCAGGATGACTGCTTTAATCTCATTTCCTTCATTATCTTTCCCTGCAAGATGAAGAACTTGATCTTCTACGGCCATCAAGCTTTGCCTTTCTATGTCTCTAAGATACTGCCTTAATAAGCTACTCCACATTTCCAGAACTGCTTTCTACAGTGCAACAGAAGAAGTGCTTGAGAACAGGTGATTAGGGATCAATGGGCAAAACAAATATTATCAGTTCCTAGAGCAAAAGTAGCTCTTTCTATATTCATCTTACTAATTTTCCTTGTTTCCATTTACCTTTAAGTATATTTAGCTGAGCTACCTGAGTATGGCCTATTTTTGCTCCAACATCATTCTGCCCCAAGGATTGGGATGGGGAAAACCACCTAACTTTCTTCTTTTCTTCTCAGTCTGCTTTTCATACTAATCCTGGATGAAATAAAAACAGTGATCAATAATATAGAGATTGGAACCAAAAAACCCGTGTTTAACTATTATCACTACCACCCACTAAATTACCTTAACCAAGTTATTTAATCCTAAGACTGAGGGTCTACATTGATAAAGTGATATTTTTGTGAGCATTAAACAAGACAATGGAAAATAAAGACTTGAGCTCTTATCATGAAATCTCAGTAAATAAGAGAATATAACAACATATCAATAATGTAAAACATACAGAAAATATTGACTCCCCCCACCCCCAAAAAGGATGTGTTTTAATATGGAAATATCCCTGAAGAAAATGGCTGACTTGAAAAACCTTCATCTAATTAAGTGGTTCTCAATATTGTCTAGAACCATTTGGGAATTATTAAAAACTACCAATTTCCAATCCTCACCCAGACTCAATAAATCAGAATATCTGGCTCACTTAGATAAGGAGATGTGCTGGAAAGCTGAACTTCTCAGTTTCAGAGCTCTCACATCTCAAAATTCAAACATAATTTTAATTTTAATTTTATGTCTTGCTTCCTCTCATTAACACATGAAATTTATAGACCTGGACCAGTTTATAGGTGAACTCACAATACAGTGAAAAATCCTTCCAGGAAAGCAGTGGTTTTCCCCAAAACCTGGAATTTTTATAGGTTCTTTATAGTCTGAGATAATTTACATCTCAAATATGCTGATGAATGTCAAATTTTGGAGCTTGAAATCTATTGTCATCTAGCTCAGAACTAAAGGCAGAAAGCACGTTTGAATGATATATGACTGCAAGATTAATGTCAGTGAACCTTATTGGAGTTATTAGTTGTGTTCACACACTGGTACATGATCTGATATCAAGACATAGAGTAACACAGAAAAAAAAAAGAGCTTTAAAGTTTTTATTCTCAGTGTAAACCTTAAGCTTGTCTCTCAGTTTGATAAAGATATTTTGCACTTAGGAGATTTTGTTATTCTTAAAAATACATTTTAGTAATAACAAGTCCCAAATAACTAAAGAGAAAAATTTGAACACTTCACATGACTATTTCAATTTCAATTTTGAAAGTATATTAATTACAATAGTGTTATCTTAGCGATAACTTAAGACATACTGATATAGTTTTGATTAATGATGAGCCATTCCTGCTATAATAGAAAGGTGAATATACCATTTTTCCAGTAAAATTGCCATCACTCAAAACATTGAACCTTTCAATATATCACTATCTGTATTTAGAAATAATACATGGTACAAAATAACTATCACCTTTTTTCATATCAAGTGATTCTCATTAGGAATTAATTTTCAGATTTGCCATTTGGAGATTATAGACTCTGCTTCCTATAGCATTCTATGAATTAAATTGGCATAACTGAGTATATAACTATCAATGAGCAAAAATTCTCATGTCATGCTGCAGCCTGGGTTCGATTCCCCCAGCCAGGGAACTACCCTCTGCCAAAAAAAAAAATCCTCATGTCATGTCTTGACAACTTTTTCAAAATAAAATATGTTCAGAGAATAAAGCAGTTTTCATCAAAAATAAAGAAAACTTTCATTAAAGTAATAGAAAATTTTACATCCTATAATGATTACAGTGGAAACTAATATAAAAGGTTTTTTTAGAAAACACAGGATAAGAAGTAGAAATAGCATGACTCAATTCTAGCCTCAAATCTTTGTCTAATAGTGTGACTGACGAGACTACTAAAGTTATCTGGGCCTCCATTTCTCCCTCCATTTATGACATTTCCTCAAGCTTCAATATTCTTTCATCCTTTCATTATATGTGCTGTCATGTTTATAACCAAAAGAACCACAAGTTCATTTTCATAATGTAAAAAGTAAGTTTCTCTTTGGCGCTAATCTGTAATATGAGAATTTTTATTCACTTGGCATTTATATTTCTTCATTACAATGGATAAACTTACTCCCTACCGTAAGTTTCTATTCTATGATTTGAGACAGCTATATTATTTAAGGTAAAGGTTAAGCTTCTAATAAAGAGGCCCCATAATACAATGGCCTAAATAAAAAGTTTATTTCTCCTCATATATCATTATGGGGAGAGGTGGGGGAGGACAGCTCTTTGCCATGAGGTCATTCTGACATCCAGTTTCTTTCCTTCTTGTTATTCCCCCTAGAGTATTGTTCTGAGGATAATTTGGGAGTTGAAAACTTCCTTAGTAAGAAAATCCTACTTTCACAGCCTCAGTTTTCAGATGAAGGGAAATCCATGGAGGGTAAGTGATTTGTACAATATAGTAAAACTATTTATGGTTAGAATTAATCCAGTACTCCATCACCATCAGTATGAGTCATGGAGAATTTGCTTGCTTTTGATTGCTCCCTACTACTTTTTCTTTTCAAAGTCAAAACATTAAAAGAAAATGAGAAAAGGATCATGAGTTTCTCCTCTTCTCTGAACAGGATCCAATGGCAACCTCTCAGTCATCTAAAATTTTTCTTTGTAATTAAATACGTACCAATATAGAAAAAGGTTGAAAATATTCTATACATACACATGCAAGTTTGGACAATTAATTTTGCAAACTCATCTTAGACAAAGCAATTTTGAAACTCTTTTTCTGGAATGGCCATCAGAACTGTCATTGTGCCCAGGGTCTGACCAGTGCTTATGCTGGCAGCACTGTACAAACAACTCCGTAAGATGGACTAGGTGCTGGCGTCAGTGCATAGCTTCCCAAGGGGAGTACTTTGAAGGTGACTGTAGTGATATTCAGCAATGAGGTTTGTAGCACATTTTGTAGGAAGACTTTGAAAAATGAATGGTCAAACCTCATATGCTATGCCTAGAAGATAGTCTGGAAAAATATATGCCAAACTCTTCACAGTCACAAGCTGTGGGAAAAAGGATTCTCCATTTTTGCTTTATTTTATTTATAATAAAAACATATTCATGCATTTCTGGAGTTCATTCTTTGTAAGAAGATATAGACCAAAACATTCTTGGAAACCAAGTTCTTGATGATTTATATGTGTAGCCTCTGTCAAAATGATATTAATAAAATTGATTTCTTAAACAATTTTTGTCTTCTGTAGTTTTAGAAATTTAAAACTGTAATTTATATGGAACAAAACAACCTTATCATTAATTTATATTAATTTCTTTCCCATAAAAATGATATATAAGGCACTAATAAGATTTACTCAAACTAATAACATGACATGTTTAAGTGCCACATCTACTACAGGAAAGAGAGTAGTTATATACAGTGAATCTATAAATTATACCAAAACACTGGATTGTAATTGGACTTACTGGTGATAAAGAGATAGCACAATAAACCCAACAAAGTAATGTTCCATATTGGGATTATTAAAGCAACAATCTTTAAAAGAGTGTAAATAGAGAAGTAAAAGTATAATGTTATAAAAATATTGATTATACCCAGTGGTTTTATAAATAAATGAAAAAAAATGTAGTTATATGATCAGCTATTTAAAAATAATACATGCAAACTTTTATGTCAAAATGTCCTTATGCGTAAGAGAGTATCACCAATGGAAAAAAATGTGTGCCTCAGCACAACCTATAAAGTACATATCCAGCTGGATGCCAGGCAGCTTATTCCCTTTGAATAAAGCACCTACTTTATTAAAAAGTAGAAAATAGATGAAATACAGATGGAAAGTAATAACAAAAAGTTAAACTATATATATAGAGAGAGTATATATATATATATACTCTCTCTATATATATATAGTGTGTGTATATGTGTTATATATATATATATATATATATATATATATATATATATATTTAAACTATACACACACACACACACACACACACACACACACACTATGTATACATGGACATAGACATAGACATAAACATATAGTTTGAACCTAACATAATGGCAGATTATAAAAAGCAAATACAAAATATGTATATTATGATATATATATTACATATATGATGGCTGTCCAGAAAAATCCAACCATGAATGCCTCTATTTTTCATATTATATGGCTGGATACTTTCTGGACAGCACTTATATAATACACACATATATAATTCACACATATACACAAATACATAAAGTGCAGTAAACAGTATATGTGTGCAGGTGTGTTTTGCTTATTTGTTTTTAAGGAATGGAAGAGTAAACATCATAGAATTAACTCCAAGGTCAGAATTGTGAGTGGTTTAAATCTATAATTTTTTTATTTAAGAAAATAAATACTAAAAATGATTTGTGCTAAAATATTGACATTTGTCAATTCTAGATGGAAAAGTAAGCAATTATACATTATTCTTTATTCTCTATTGTTATTCTACATGTTTTAAAGCTTTAAATAATCAATGTTTGTATAACAGGTCACAGAAATTTTTGGTGATGACAAATAATTGAGGAAATCTTGGATCATTGCAAATACTATCAACAGTCACAAGTCACTTGGGGGTCTGACTTTGCTTGTCAGATATAACTTTGAGACATCTAGATTTTGTGTTTTATAGAAGAGGTAAATTAGAATGGCTTTAGCTTTAAAAGAGACTTTTTGTTGGTTTACTTTAAGTAACTCCCATCTGAAATATTTGTTGGTAACACATAAACTTGAAAGAATTCTTTTGTTCCCTATTATCAGGCAGTGAAGTTTTCCCTGAGAACATTCTGAAGCAGAAAGCACATACAAAGCCATGCTCTAATGGCATCATTAAATTGTTCAGTGCTTGGTCTTGTACTTAACAATAATACATAAAGCATTCCCCTAAGATCCATCAAAATAGAGCTGAGATATTATGTTCATTCAAACAAATGTCTTGCAATTTGTACCTAATGAAATTTTCTCTAACATTATTTCTTTCTCACCTCCCTTGTTAATCAATTAAGAGGGAGTAGCATTAAGAAAGCAGCAGCAGCATAATGTGAGAAAGTTTCCCAGCATTCTTTAAACGGGGAAGTAAGCAAATGACATCTGTCCTTTTAAATGTGTACACTATATCAGAATAGGAGAGAGAAAATTAATGTGAACTTGGGAGAAATAATACAGTTAATATTGTTCAGTAGCAGATCTTAGATATGTTTTTCTCTTTGATTTTGAAATTATTGGATACTTTTATAGATTTTGGCAGTAAAATAATTCCAGTTTTATTACTATCCATATCCTATGATTTTATTTCCTAATAAAGGGATGTATAGTGTTAGTGTTTTCCTGGAAGGTAATTGATTTAAGGGAGGTATAATTTGCTGTCTGGGAGATGGTCTTTTGAATTTCTATAAAATAGTGCATGGATGAATGAGGTGCTGAGAAAGACTCCAGTGCCAAAAAGTAATAATGGAGATAAAAATTATTTTTCATTATTTTAGTACCAGATAATTTTTAAGTTTAATTTACTGAGCTTTTAAATACCTTTATCAAAACTGCATATTTTAATAGAAAACTTCTATTAAATTAGTTAGAAGATTCAATGTCATAAAATAATTTTATTCTTCAAATCATTATACTATTAGTAATTTTAAATTGAAACCCCTTTTCCCCCAGAAATGCAGACAGATATATTTCAGATGAAATCAGAGATCATAGGAAATTTAACTGAGAAGCCTGAAGCACAAGAATTCCTCTTCCGTTTAGGGGCCACAGGAACCTTCTGAAACATCACAAAGAACTTAAAATAAGTATTAAGGGCTTATGTGAAGGACATATCCTAAGCATTATGGGAGGCACATAGACTAAAGAGCTTCAGGGGAGAAAAGATGTTACTCACTCTGGGAGGTAAACACACAATGCAATATATATTATAGGTGATGTATTCTAGAAATGTACACTTGAAGCCTATATTATTTTACTAACCAATGTCACCCCAATACATTTAATAAATTTTTTTAAAAAGAAGACATCAGCAGTCTTCCTTACTACCAACAGGAAGAGCAAGATGTTCCCAAGCTCCTCTGCTGTACCTGCCCACAAATCCTAGCCCCAGCGTCCACTCTGTTTCATCAGTCCAGCAAGGCCTCTGCTCTCTGGATTTCATGTCCTGATGTCACAGTTTGGAAAGTAGCCTTAGGAGAAATTCACTTTGTGTGCTTCCTTTCTCTCAACAACCACACCCTGCATATGTGTTGTGAAATGCTTGAAAGCAGTTGCTTTGCATATTTTGTGCAATATTATAGTTGTTTATAGCAGCAGAGTACGGAATTCTAATATTCATTACTACTTCATGGTCAGAAATGGAAATCTATCTCCTCCCACTATGACCTGAGCCAACTGAGGGCTGGAATGATATATTTGCTTATGATATTCATCTAGGATGGAGGCAACTACATATTGGATAAAGGGGCCACAATTTTGAATATAATGGATAACCAAAATGTGAATATAATGGATGACCAAAGGTTTTTCTAACCATATATTCTTATTATTTCTTCTGAACAAAAGTGACCCAGTTGGGTCACTTTTCAGAATAAGAATATAAGTATCAGTCTCCATTTACAGATACATAATCCCTTATGCACAATTCTAAAAATCACTAAAATCCAAATTTTTTTGAAATTTTGTGCCAATACCTCTTCGATAGCAAAACCAGCGCTAAACATGCATGAGTGGTCAGTTGTGTCTCAATGCTTCCCCTAGGCACATTCACCAGTACTGATCACTGGATTTTTATCTTGTAAATTTTGGTTTAACTGAACAATAAATACTTCAAAAAGAGTTAAAGATTGAGTAACATTGAAAAGGAAGCATTTGTCTTCACCAACAGTGCAGAAAATGGCATTTATGGGTGACTATAAAGCATCTTACTAAATAATAGAATATGGCAGCTGCCCCCACATATGATTTAAAGAAAGATAAGGACAAGATATTGAAGTTTTATGGTGATAGTGATAACAAGAAACATTAAAAATAAGGAAATCATTTCAGAAGGTAAAAAATGAATAGCTTAACTGTGGGTTGATTAAGAATTTCCAATAACAACAACATCAAAACAGTGAAATTATGCCATTGATCAATTTGCTGGACAAGCAACCAACCATAAAGCATAGAATTCATTTTTAATAATATGCTTATCCCGCTTTTTGCCTAAATAAACCAAATATGTTTACCTTTCTGTTCTTCAAAAAAATGAACTATTAAGAAAATGGGCCATCATCAAAATTCCTAAGTAATGTTGAAATTTTAGTATTTAGCAACAACATTTTCAAGAGGAAATGCCAAACAAAGCCATCCTGGGACTTCATTTTTAGAATTAGGCAAGCCAGATCCCATGATGCTAGTTTCCAAAATGTTACTTTTAATACATGTGACTTAATGAAAATAATACACAAAAATACCACAAAACAAACTGAATCATCAAATCAATGATATGTAAATTTAGACATGTTTATATTTACCGTATATTAAAAATAATTACATTGTTATTAAAAGTTTTTAAGTCTACGAGCAATGTTCTCCCATTTTTCTAGCCTTCTCACTGGTTTAGCGAATTTCACAGTCAACACAACTACAGAAACATGGTAGAGAGAGAAGGGAAAGAAAAGTGTTAAGAATTTTTTGTTAATTAATGTATAATACTATTGAAGTAAACTGTAATGCTGTCATATGTTCTAGCTAATTTCTTTGAGAAGGGATATGAAGAATTATAGAGTTTGGATTCATTCACCTGCATGCAAGTTTATTCTTTTCATCCCCTACCTTTTTCATCTATGACATCAAGTATGTTTAATGTTATTGAAGTAAAATCACTGTAAGTAGAGCATTCTAGAACATTTTTAGGCACCATATTAAATTTTAAGGAAGTTATCTAATTGTTATTTATTTTCATATAATTTTGTTTGTATAGATGCAGCTGCAAAATGGATTTTTTCACTTTCTTTTTTTTTAATTGTTACATTTATTGGGGTGACATTGGTTAGTAAAAAGTACATAGATTCTAGATATACAAGTCTACAAGACATAGTCTATGTGTTGCATTATGGAAACCTAGAGACTGTTGATTTATTTTTTGATTTCCATGGTATAAATTCAACTTGGAAAACTGTGCCAATTTTTTTTAAATTCATTTTTATTGTTAGACTTATTGGGGTGACATCTGTTAGCAAGGATTACATAGGTTTCAGGTATACAATTCTACAGTGCATTGTCAACTTGATGTATATATGTGCCTAGTTTTTAAATGAAACCTTTCCTATTATACTTAGTGATTTAATGAAAAGTATATATATCAATTTCCTCTTTCTTTAATATTAAAACAAAGTGTATACTCAAACATAAACAAGATTTCAGTCATTTAGATATAATTCCTAATGACAAAAAAAAACTTTAAAAAAATAGATTATAAAAACTGTTAAGAAAACATGAAATTATCTCATCCTAAATAATAAAATATATGCAGACCTCAGCAATCTTGAGATAATACTCTACCTGACTAAATTAGCAAAAAAATTCTCATTTTAAATCGAACTTTGTTGAGGTGTGTAAAACTAATATATGCAATACTATTATGGGCTTTCTTAGAAAGCAATAGAACAACAGATATTGAGTCATAAAAATGTTCGCATATCAATTATTTAAAATAATGGTGAAAATACAGTCTCATATAAGGTTATTTAGTATATAATTTGAAATGAAAAGATCACACTAACAAATGTTATGTTCGCTATAATTGCAGCCATAAGTAAAAGAACAAAACCTTGCTGTCACACAGAGATTTGAGAGCAGGATACAGCCTGCCTATAGAGAACAATAAAAGTATTATCAGTGATTTTTCTCTACATTTAAACAAAATGGCAAAAGACATATTACTTTTATGCTCTAGACTAGAGCTATAATATCCAGTTTGGTAACCACTAGCCACGTGTAGCTCATGAGCACCCAAAGAGTGGCTCATACAAAATAAGATACATTGTAAATATAAAATATATTCTGTATTTCAAAAACTTAGTATAAAAAATTTAAAATATATCATAAATAACTATATTAATTATACAATCCAATTATATTGGCTACATTAGATTAAATAAACTATATTATTAAATTAATTTGACTGTTTTCATGTACACTTTAAAATGTGACTATGAGTTCATTAAACATGATCATATATATGATTAAAGAAAGCCTTTAGACAAAGAATTGCAGATTCTTTTTTTTTTTTTTTTTTTTTTTTTTTGCAGATTCTTAAGACAGGAAACCACCAAAGCTGCAGATGACCTATATGGGGAAAATGTTTGATTGGATCCCACAATATTAGTGAGACTGCTTTTACTGTAAGCAGCAAAAACCACAATTCCAACTATATTAAATAATAAACATAATATTTAATTTATGACACTCAGAAGTGCTCAGATAGTTCAGTTCCTTCTTGGCACTGTGGCTCAACAATATCACAAAAACCCAACTTCCTTCTGTATACAATATTGACTTCATCCCAATAAGATCCCCCTGTGTTTCTCCTAATGGCAGCCTCCTAATGGGGGCTTTATACTTCCTGCTTTAAAATTAGCATCTAATGAAAGAGTTTATAGCTTTATTTTTCTTTTCTTTTTTGGTTGCTCTCTTGGAATGAAGAGGAAGTTTCTATTTTCATAAGATTCTAACAAATTCCTTCTTATATCTCATTAGCCTTAATCCTATCCCAGCATCTCTAAGCATTAAGATGGACTGACTAAATTAGCCCTTTCGCTGTGTTAATTGACTTCAAGTGTTTTTTTCCAAAATGTGTCAAAAAGCCACAAAAAGTAAGAAGTTGATATTTTGACTTTTTATACATTTAATAACATTTTGAGCTGCTTTGTATTTGACATTATTTTTATTTAAAATTTCTGTTTTATGGTAATAAATTTACCATTATATTGAATATTAGCAAAAATACTCAAAACATACGAAGTGGCATCAATTAGATTTAAGAATAGATAAATTAGAATCTAATGGCATTGATTACATAAAAAATTTACTACCAAATATTACACAATCTGGCATACAAAACATCTTTATTGTTGATAGTGCAAGCCACAGGAAAACATATTTTAAAATTCTATAAATGGAGAAATAGTTTCACACCAAATAACAATTTTACAATAATTACAGTATTTATATTTTTTAAGTAAATACAGTTAAGGTGGTACATTTTATTATAACAAATCATTACATTAAAGTATAAGATTTCCTATTGTTATTCATTCTTGAAAAACACAAAAATATAGAAAAATGTACATATAGTAGAGGGAAAAGTTTTTTGAGTTTGTAAGGTAAACTCGAATGCCATAGTCAGCAGATGGAAATATTCATTCAGATATATATGAACATCACTGGTGTTAAGGCAGTCAGAGATCACCATCTGTATTTGGGAGCTTAAAGCTGGAGTCAGTCCTACCCAAACTGCACAGCTGGGAAATTCAGAATCATTAAAGAAAAAAAAAATAAAGGAAAATTGATGCTAGAATGTACCCAACAAATATCCACTTTACAACCTCAGGCATAAACACAGAGGCAAGAATTCTAATGGGAACTTTAATTAACATCTTAGCATGGGAAATAATACCCACAAGGGAAAATGAATATATAAACTCTAAGAGATACTTTTAAACTTTGTGCTATCCTAAGGTTCTTTTTTCATCTTTCTTTCCCTTATAGTCTTAGCAATATGATCCTTAAACTAAAGGGGCATAAGTGCTTCTTTTTCTGGGTACCAAGAAAGAGATTAGTAAGTGGTTGCTGAGCTGAAGAGCTAAGAGGACACTGACACAAACGTAGCAAATATTAAGAGTCTGTCCCTGTTTTAAGTAGTTCTCTCCAAGGAAAGAGGGATAAAAATTCTGGCTGTGACATTGCCTGTACCACAATTAACTGGCAGTTGTGGTTTCAAGATATTAAATACTGGCACCATTAAAAAGTAAGTTGGTAGGTATTTCTATCCATAATTCTGTATTTTTACTTACCTTATGAACTGTCAGTAGGGTAAGTAAGATTGAAGGATACACCATAGTTCCAGTTACCTTGGATGTTAGTGGGAGTAAATAGAAAGCCTTGCTTAGACTATAAGTGTGAATCGAGTTGACCACCCCAACTGCCACTACATTCAGGAGTATTGAATGTTTGTTCAGAAATTTATAAGGTATTTTAGGTCTATTCCACTGTAATTCATTTTGGTCTATTCTACTGTCAGTTATTTTGGTCTTGTGTCTCCTCGCATAAGAAACCCAACAGGATTAAATTAAGTGTGAGTGAAAGAATTGCACCAACCATCCCCAAACAAAAAAGGCGGAGAAATAACTTGAATTTCAAAAAGAAGAGGTGGAAATAACCTGAACAATTGGGCTGGGTAGTAGCAGATATAGAAGAAAGAAAATCTAAATTAAACCTTAAATGGGGGGTGGGGTTCAGGGGGATAGTTGGGAAAGGTGAAGGCATAAGGAAGTACAAATTGATAGTCACAAAATAGTCACAGAGATGTGAAATACAGCATGGGGAATATAGTGAATAATGTAAAAACTATATCTGGTGTCAGATTAGCACTAGACTTATCGGGGGGAGCACTTCTTAAATTATATAAATGGCTACCCACTGTGCTGTACATCTGAAACTAACATAAAGTGTGTGTGTGTGTGTGTGTGTGTGTGTGTGTGTGTGTGTGTTTTCACAGCATTTAGAGTACAGCATAGGTAATATAGTTAATGGCATTGTAATAGCTCTGTAAGGTGTCAGATGGGTAGACCTTTTGGGATTATCACATGGTAAGGTATGTAAATGTCTAATCATTATGGTTTTTGTACACCTAAAACTAATTTAAAAAGAAAAAATAACCTTGGAAATGAAAGGGTTCAAGGATACAAGCAGAGATCAAGGTAGTAAGGTCAACAGTAGAAAAGCACATAGAAGATATAAGAATAATTTTTATGTTAAGTTGGTGGTTTTACTCCACTTGCATTAAATTCAATACTTGTTTTCAGGTAAAATGTTTTTTTTAAAAAAAGGAGTTGACCTAGATAAAGCAAATTAAAAGAGTAGGCAATAGCGTTCCATTTCAGGCATTGGCAGACTAGCTAATTTCAGACCAATGATCTCATTAACATAACTAAGATCCAAAAGGTATTTTAAAAATGTCTTTGAAGTCTTCAGAAAACTATAGTGGATATGATGATTCATTTTTTAGATGCCCCATCCTGGCACTGAAGTAACCCTTATCCCAGGAGCTGAAAGGATTGGCAAACTTCAGCTTTCAGATGAATCCCTCTCAGGGGCTTGTCACCAACTGAAGACAGCCATCTCATCTTGGGTCATGTTTCTTCCTGGAGACATCCCTCATCTGATGACCAACATGCTCTAGAAGTTAAAAAAGCCCAGCATTTTTCCCCATGTATGATTCAACTCTAAAGGACATGCCAGCTGCAAAACGTCATGTGAGGCTGGCTGAGGTATTTATAACAACTGCATTGCCTTTCAGCTCCTCCTTCTGCTAAGTCATATTTTCTTCACTCCTCCACAGGTGTCGATTCCTAGAGAACTCACCGATAAATTTACTGCATGCAAATCTGCATCTCAGAGTTTGCTTCACTGTAGTGGACAGCTCCAAGCATGGCATGGCAGTGCAATTGTTAAACTTTCGCTGATGGTGAACTGGGATGGGAACCAGTGAGAAAAATTCACAAGTGATTAACAAGGTATCAAATATTGAAAAATGCAGGGAAATGATCATTGTAAGGATGCTGGGATGGCTGTGACTGGAGCTTATTCTTATTTTGGAGAAAGAGTGAAAGGATAAAAGTGATTCATTGTCAATTTAAGGTAAGGTGTAAAAGTCAGAGGGCATTCCTGTCAGCATTTTAAAACTCTTCTGCTACCAGAGGGCAGAAAAGTTGAAGAATGAGTCCAAGCGCAGCAGATCTCTAGAGTGAATGAATTCTGAAACTCCACATCTGCTCTGCCAAATGGTTGGGAAGAAATGGGACTCTAAACCTCTTCCTCAAGACAAGAGGGTTTAAGGGATTCAAGATTTTCAAGCACACCCACTCAGACATCCTCATTTCCATATCTCAAAGTAGATCCCTCGGACTCCCAAGCAAGGTCATGCCAAAGGCAGTGAATGATTACATACCTTTTGCAAGGAAAACATTCTAATAGAAACAGAGCAGATGAGTATGAACTTCAAGAAACCATATAACTAAACCTTCCCACCCTGAGTTCTGTCAGACCCACTGAAGTCCTTTCTGAGATACAAGTACAGCTATTCTGGAATTGGGCTTGAGAAGAGCCGGACAGCACAGTAAGATTCTGGTATCATCTACCACTAGGGACTAGCTCTTCTCCCTCAGCTGACAGATAGGTCATGTGTGTGATCCTTTTATAACAACTGATGGAGGAGAAAAAATGCTGAGCTTGCTTTACAGATAGGTTATCTTAACCATAAAATCAAACAAGGATGGCCGTGAAAGACATCAGTGCAAGTGAATCATCGGGTGGGCAGGACCTTGGACAGTTCACCTAGTCACCCACTTAGAATCCATACACAGTGATGAGCAATGGTGACTTATGGGCTGGTCGGCCAAGGGTCTGGAAGGAGAGAAACTGGAATGTCAATGACAGGGAGGTCTGAGGAGGAAGGATGTGGGGGATCTATGAAGGTATGTGTGAGTTATAAAGTCCACCGTAGCACACATTTTGTTGGCTTTGTAATGTGTCAACTTGGCTAGACTAAATGCCTGAGAATTTCCTTTCTAGTGTGTTAACAGGATAGGATACAAGTAAGACTTTCCCTTAACTGTTGAAAAATGGAAGCAAGGGAGCAACCAATGGAATTAGAAGCTATTATTCTTCTAGTTTTTCAAACACTAATCCAGATACTGCCGTAATGAGATTTGCATAGGTAATCAAAGTCCCAAATTAGTGAATTCTGAATCAATCAAAAGGGAGAATAATATGAATGGACCTGCTATAATCAGGTCAAATCCATTTAAAGTAGGGGTGGGCAAGACATCGACCATAGTCCACTGGTGGGCCACCAAGCAATTTTGGGGTGACCACCTGAATTAAGAAAAAAGCGTCTTAGCAGATGCCACATTACACCATAACTGTAAAAGAAACACATTTTTTGCACATGTACAGTTGCTAGAAGTGAGAATCAGCTCTTAACAATTAAGGCAGCTGTATGTACCTGAGCAAGGGAAAATAAATAGCTAGTGGACCATGACACTTGGAGAAAATTAGAAGTATACCTTGCCCTGAAAATGTCTTCCCAGGACTTTCCTGAGGTTCAGAGACCCCAGGAAGCAAGGAGAAGAAGATCTGTAAATATATCTCTATATTCTATGACCTCTACTCTCACCTTATTATTGCTAATCTGCCAATTCACCTCACTGGCAGCTGGGCCTGTGGTTGCTCTCCACAATGCGTATCTTCCTCCCTTGACATTGCTGTGGTTCATAGGCCAGTTGTACATGCAAAGATCTCTGGGGAAGGGCTCTGGCTCCAGCAGTATACCCTCACCACTGAGTTGAGGCAGTAAGAAGAAACATGGGTTTCAATGTGTCCTTGTGGGGTTTCAGCTCATTCTTGTGGGTTCCAGCCTGCTCTGCTCACAACCTTGCTGATGGCTGACTGTGGTCTTTGGGCTCCAGTATGAGATACGGAGACAGCCTAGCCAGCCCTCACAGCTCTGTGAGCCAATTCACAGTAATAAAGGATGGGATTAAGTTCTAGAGAGAAAGAAAATCCAGGGGTAAATCTGTATTTGGCTTTACTTTTTCCTGTGAGGGTTATGTTGATTTAAATTAGCAATTAGAGACTCAGAAGATAAGAATGAAGTAGAGACAGAGAAACTAAAAGGTTGTATCAGTGTCACAGAGTTTGAGGGTGGGGAATCTTTAATTCAGGGCTAGTAGAGGAGAGGGGCCCTGATACACATTCCCAGCTTCCATGTGTTAGCGCAGAGAACTATGCCTTTAGAATAGAGGAATACTGGAAATAGACCATCTTCAAGGACCAAAAATCAGCTTTGACTTGGGTCAATTTGTGATTAATGTGATCTGCCCTTAGCCCAGTTGCTTGCCAGAAACAAACTGAAGTCATTGTGGAAGAAAATAGGGCCAAAAGCCATAATTATTCCTACAAATTAAAAAAATAAATAAATAACCAGACATTTTTTTTTAACCTACAATTAAGAAAACTAAAGGAAAAAAAATGAGTTATAGATGCTGGCATTACCAGATAAAGTTTTCTAAATCTCATATTATTAAATACAATATATTTAAAAAGACATAACACAATGACAAAGAATAGAAATGAAGGAGTTCCCCGGTGGTGTAGTGGCTAGGGGTTGATTCCTAGCCAGGGAACCACCAAAAACAAAAACAAAACAAAAAATAAAAAGAAAAAGAAGAAGAAAAGAATAAAATAAAAGTCACATTAAAATTCTAAAACTGAAAAAACACATAACCTTTAACAGAATTTAGTGCATGGATGATCTTACAAACAGATTAGCAACAGCTGCAGATTTACTAAACTAGCTAATAGGTCAGGAGAAAATATTCAAAATGAATTACAAAGAAGTAAGAAAAAAGACACAAAAGGGGCACAAGATGCATAAAAGGCCTAATGAAAAGTGTAGTTGGAGTTCCAGAAGGATAGGAGAGAGGGGGACTAGAACACAACAGCATTTGGGGTATGAGTCTAGAAATTTTTCATAATTTTCCAAATGAAGATTTCAATCCACAGATTAAAATGTTCAATAAACCCTAAGTGGGAATAACAACAACAACAACAAATAACCAACCTAAGAGATAAGAGAAGTTTTATTATCCTTTTGGATCAGAGCAATTAGCTTCTTCATTAGGGAAACAAATGACTACAGATGTAATCTTCATGGTATGTGGATATGCTTCTGAGAGAAGTGAAAGCAAACATCTCTAAATCTATACTGTATTTGTTTCTGTGGCTAGGAGTTTTTACTGAACTATGAAAAATCCAAGGATATTTTATTTCCCCATAATTAATTATGCATCCAACAGGAATGTGAGCACATGTATCCCAAAGACATGTTCAGTAATGTTCTTGGCAGCATTATTCTTAAGAACCCAAAACTAGAAACCCCCCAAATGTCTATGAACAACAGACTGGATAAGTATCTATTACAGTGTATTATTAATATGGTATATAATTCAACATAGCAGCAAAAATGAGTGAACCCCCACTATGAGCAACAGCACAATGATTGTCACATACACACAGCTTTAAGCAAAAGAAGGCAGATACAGAAGAATATGCCCATATACTCTATGATTCCATTGACATAACATTCAAAAACCTGTGAAGCTAATCTGTGATGTTAGAAGTGGGCATAATGCTTACCTTTGGGTAAGGAAAACAGGAACAGTGAATTGGAGAGGAGCAAAACAGGACTTCTGAGTGATATCCTTTGTGTTGAGATGTCTAGTGGTTACACGGGTGTGTTTATTTTGTAAAAATTGATGAGCTATTCAATTATGATTTGCATACTTCTGTATATTTCATTTTTATTGATTATTTTTAAATTACAGTTGACATACTTTCAGAAACTTATTTTTAAAACTTCTCATAAGGGCTCAGCAGTTCTGACAGAATTTAAGGTCAACACATATTTTTGCTTCTGGGAATGCTAAAACAGACTAAACAGTGGCATGGCTCAAGTGTCATCTTTTCCACCTCTCCTCTATGCTTCTCACTACTCTAGGCTCTTCTTTCCTTTTTTTCAAGTCTGCCTGGCAGAGCAAGACAGACAAAGGGGTGCAAGCAGCTAATCCTGTGGTTAATATCATTTATTCGTGAAAGATTTTCTTAGTGGAAAATATATAGGATTCAAGTTTCTCTGTTTGTGTTATTCCCAATAGAAATTAAAACAAGCTGATACGTTTAGCCTCTATGTCAAGCAAGGTAGGCATTTATTCTGATTGGTGTTGCCCATTTCACACTTACTGAGTTTGGATATAACCTCTGGCTTAGAATTTTAAAATAATGGGCAAAAACTTTAATTTCAAAGCAGGAAGACACTAATTATAAATTTAACATTAAATTTCCTGTAATAAAATATTTTTGATCACTGAAATAATAAAATAAAGCAATCTGATAGCTTTCTATACCAAAGGGACTAGAGGTGAGACCTAGTCAATTGAGAGATATTGCCAGTGTTTCAAAGCAATTTTCTAAAGCCGGAAGTACTCCTTCACACACCTGCAAAAGATTCAGAAGCCCATGGGAAAGTAAGCATTTATTTCAAAAGTAAACTCTGAGGTTTGGAAATAAAACAGACAAGCTGTTTTCTCATATAAGAAAGTGTGACTCTATCCTGCCAGAGATCCCATAGTTGCGATTTCAAAGAGCAGAGCTAACATGTGCTAACTGATTCTGAGACTCTCAAATCAAGTGAACTGCAGAACAAGTGTCATTTACATCCATTAACCAGCACATAAGCAGAGAGGACTCGCAATAAAGAGATAGGGATTCTAACTCAGTTTTGCCACCAACGATGGCAATGAATTTTCTTCTCTGTGAAATGAGAACAAACATTCAGATACCATCATGAAAAACAATCAAGGTGACAATTCTTCCAAAGGAAGTAACTTGCAGCTTATACACTATTTGTAATTATTATAAACATCTTCCAAGGCCTCTTTTCTTTTTGTCTCTTCTCTGTGTCTCCTCTTTTTCCTCTCCCTTTACATTTTCCTCCCTTTTCCCCTTCTTTTTATCTCAACCTTTTTCTTTGCTTTTTACCTTCTCTATAACTTGTTCAACTGTCCATAGAATGTTATTTTAACTGACCATATAGTATACAAAAGGAGGGACCCAAAAATACTGGAATTATCTTCTGGAGGGTGGGTCCCTTGTAGTACAGACTTCCCCTGATAGATGAGTCTCCTAGGAACCCATCTGCATCACTGCACCAGCTGGTGTTATGAGAGGTTGCGTTCGGCTTCAGTGAATGGTTTTAAAGACCCTTTCAACACATTTGCCCGTTTCATGATGGGTGATTTACATGAACCACGTGTGGCATGACAACACACCTGCCCACGCTGTGCTGAGTGTTTAACACTTCGACCCCATGCCTTACCCTCCCTATACACCTGATCTCACACCCTGAGCATCTTTTGTTTGTTTGTTTCCCTGTGGAAAAAGAAAATACTCAAAGAGAAATGTGTTGCCGATGTGGAAGGGGTGAAACAAAAAAAATGACAGAAACACTAAAAGACATCAAAAATCAACAAGTCCAAAAACTGTTTTCATCAGTGGAAAAAGTATCTTGATAGATGTATTGCATCAAGTGGAGAGTACTTTGAAGTTGACTAAACGTTAAACATGTAAGAATAAATACACAATTTTTTATAAATAAATTCCAGTTTTTTGGGGCCCCCCTTATATATATTTGTATTTCTTTCTTAAAAATTAACTAAATTTACTTTTACTTGTATGTGGCCCAAATTAATTTAGTTCCATGGGCCACTGGTTTAAAAAAAGAAAAATTTTAAAGGTTTCTTTAGCTTATCCAAAAAAATATCATCTTTGGGTTTTTAAAATAAAAGACTTAGTTGGTTAGTGAACAATATATCGGGGTCAGAAAGAACCAACTTGCTAGTGATTTTCCATTCAGGAACATTGAACCAACTACCACCTCATTTCTTTTGGCTGCCCTATATCCTACCCTTGGGTGAGTATGTATCTAGCATGACTTCCCTCTCTACTTTCTGAATGTTAAATGAGATCCTAGGATCTCTGATCAATGTTAATCAATTAATAAACACTTTCTTAGCATTCATAGCATGCATAGCTTTGTTATATCTTTGGGAAACTGGAGTTAAGAGAGGTGTGGTTTTTTACTTCAAATATCTTGTTGTTAATACACATTTATACTGAGAAAGATTATGCGAACATAATCTTTAAAGTAAGAGTATATGCATTAGGTCTCATTCACTCTTTTGACAAACATGGAGAACCCTTTGCTGGGTACTGTTATGTTAGACTGGTGAGGGTACCAAGAAAATTAGGGGAGAATCCCTACCCTCAAAGAATGTATGATCTAGAAGGGAACTAAGACAAGTAAACAAACAAATATATTATAATATAATGTAAAAGTATTACAATATCAGATTAGAAACAAATAGAACAAGGAAGAATGAACTCTGCCAGAGAAAGTGAAGACTTCATCTAGCTGAGCCTGAGGAAGCTCACCAGGTGAAAAGAGAGAACAGGTAAAGCACAATTTGGTCACTTGGCTTCTCTTCTGCCCACCCATCAAATGCTGGTATCCTTCAGAGTGTTCTGCAAGATCCTCTTCACTTCCTACTCTGTACACTACTTCATGGCTTCCACGGGAGGGCTCCCAAACCAGTACCATCAGCCTCAGAACTATGTATATATTTAACTGCCTGCCAGTGTTCTACACTTAGGGGGCCCAGTCATCAAGTCTGAACTTGGCCTTTCTTGCTGTTTCTCGTCTATGGTAATACATCAGCCCCTTTAGTGGGTCTGCTCTGATCCATTCCCAGTACTAGGGACTGAGTGATATTTCTAAAATACAAATTTAATCTTGAAATTTTTCTAGTTAAGCCTTTCAAAGTTTTTCCATGGTTCTTAGAAAAAGTTCAACACTACTTTTTACAAGACACTGGATTGATTATCCGGTCATTGTTTATGCCACCAGGCATTTTTTTGATCTCCTAACCTCTCATTTTACATCTCAGCAATACTGAGTTTCCTCAAATCCCTCAACTTCACTGCTCATGTGTTCTCTACCTTGAACACAGCCTTATCTGGTAGTGTCCTGGGTCAGCCTTTCTCATTCTCCAGATCTCATATTAAAGTCTTCAGCTCCCTGAAATGCCATTCCTGACCCCCATGATGAAGGCTAGAATCCCATCCTCTATGGGTCTCTTACGCAGATCTTATTATGTGAATAATAAGGTCAATGAGAGAGAGAATACGTCTGTCTTGAATATTTCTATCCCTTGGAACACAGGTGCTCAACATGTGAGGGGAAATGTAGATCAGAATCAATGAAAATAAGGTAAACATAAGAGAGAGAAAAAAAAGAGTGCTGGGTGCATGTAAACTATTATACAAAAAGTCAAGCTCGCCTAGACAGAGGTTTCACAGCTAGGATTCCAGACAGATGGAAAGCAAAAGCCTAGAAATGAGCCAGCCAACTTAGAGATAAGGTTAACAAGCTTATATCTATGTTAGGGACTGACTTAGGCACCACCAACTTAACGTCTAGTCTCCCTTTCATTCAGCTACTTCCTGGAAGAGTGGATTGCAATCACTTTAAGACACCACCTCAAGCTTCTTCACTGTCTGCCTCTTCTGAGAAGTCTTTTATTCATTTCCTCAACTTATACTGAGCTCATGGAGAGTGTGAACCTACCTGGAAATAACCAGAATTAACATTATATATTGAGGTATTTCACACACAAACACATCCCTCACAATAAGGGATAGATCATTATGAAATCCTAAAGTGTAACCAATGAATTAATATGACAGTATAGGCTGGCACAGTGTGCTTTCCAATTTAGTTCAGACATTTGTTCAAATAAATTAATTCTCCCACCTTAACTGATTAAAACAAATTTACCTACCTATACAACTAAAGCATAAAAGAAGTAAGAGTATAAAAAGAACATTTATATTAAGATATCAACTTATTAGTTAAATAAGTACCTGATATATCTCATTGGATTTGTTCATGTAACTCTTAGAAGAGTGACTGAATCTTCAGTTTTGTGATTATTAGTGATCAGTTGGTGTATAAATAAGTACAAAGCAGAGCTATAAAGCTTTAATAAGGCCTATCTAAACATTAATTACCTATTCCATAAACAGAATTATTCAAGTGTGTGTCATACTGGAGAGTGGTATGAGGCAGTCATAGAATTGTTTCTAAAATTAAATTGTAAAATTACTGAAATTTGATAATATAAAAAAACTCAATATATTTTTTCAAGTTCTATAGTACTCAAGAGAGCAACTTTATATGTTTATATGGATGGACTTCAGTAAATCAATAACTAAGAAGCTGACAAATGTTCATAAAAGATGTGCAAATAGGTATTTCAGCGTTTAGCCAAAGAATGCAAGCCGCTTGGGATCCATTGATTAGAAAAGATTCAACAAGATGAAGGGGCACGTCATCATTCCACCTCATGGTAGAAAGAGTCCTTCTGAAAATGGATAAAATGTGGTTCCACCCAAGACACTCTTGGAAGAATCCAAGTCCAAGATCCAGAGAACAGCGGAGGCCTGAGCAGGGCTTCCTCTGCGGGGCCTCCAGTCACAGGCACATGGAGGACCCAGGACAGCCATGAGTGTGGGCACCCACCAGACCTGGAGGGAGACTCTAAAGAAGCCCTCCTCTCCAGAAAATCTGTAACACTAACAGGCTGCTTTTCATCAAAAATTACCACACACAAAACTCGTTGAAACCACAAAGACTATTTATTGCTTTATTTAACCGAAAAGCCAAGATAATTAGGCTTCAGATAAGTTTCGGCAACTTAAAGAAATGTGAATTGAACCCAGTTTCTTTATTTCAGTTCCTTTGCTCTGTCTCCTTAACATAGGCTCCGTTTTTGTTAAGCTCACCTCTTGAAACCCTGAAATAGCTTCCACATCTTACTATAAATGACATAATTCCAGGTTTCAAGTTCAAGAAAATCTGCTGCTTGGAGAGTTCAAACAAAAGTCCTAGCTTTGAGTCTTATTGGAGCTTTGGACAGACTAAACCAACCAGTGTGACCAAGGGGATGATTAGCTTAAGTCAGTTAGGTTCTGATTTAGGAGTTGATAGTAGGTTCTAGCTGACCTAACTTACATGGCTGGAAAATGTGGGGAATTGTCAGGAAATAAGCAAAAAGTGTTAAGTTCTGGGGAAGCATCCAAAAAAATCCATTTTATATCACTTCAGTTACACCAAACATTTATTGTGTACTTAGACTATGCCAGGCACTGTGCGTGGTGCTAGGCTTGGGAAAGATTTGGAATGAGACAGAATGTGCATGTTATAAAGATAAATACAACATGGTTGCTGATCTCAAGCAACTTAACCCTCTCTTTGGGGAGATAAAAATGTTACTGGTTTTCTTGGCAAATCACGCCAGGGGAGTTTACAAACATGAGTTCTTGATACAGACACATTGGAGGTAACTGCAGTGAACTGCAATGAACCATGGTCCCATTCCTGCTTTTCATGTCCATGGTTCCCATATCCTCTTTTTTAAGGTACTTCCATGTGGCATATTCGGACAAAGCAGGAAACTTCCAGATTACTGTGAAGTTATTGTAAGGAGATATGGAAAGAAGCAAAGATTTTCATTTTAAATTATGAAAGGTTATAAAAAACCAGTAATTTCCAAGGATAACAGTACTTTTATTTAAATCATGTTTTCTTTCCAAGTTTTTTAAATTTAATTTAAACAGTTGTCATTCTTTTCCCCAGCATTATGTTTTGCCTGTCTCCCTTCCTGCTGATGGTGTTCTTAAGCAATGACAAAATGACATTAAAAATTCAATGAAAATGGCTATTTTTTCATCACTGTTTGATTAGAATTATGTATGAACTGTGAAGAATAGCTTTTCCCCTCAGCATGAGTAAAGAGAATCTATCAAGATTTGCGGGGTTTCCTTTCAAATACCAAGACTTGCTTATGTTTCATAATGTCACATTTTCTGTGACTGGCTGATAACCTAAGTGTGTGGTTATCCCGTGAATTGCCAAACATTTTAAAGTACTTTTTAAGATTATTTTTTAAATATTATAGAATATCTGTTATAGATAAGCTGATAGAGGGTTCTCCAACTGAGAAGGGACGCAAGCTTTCTTACTGTCCCCTAGGTGCCACTGTTCGAGATACTGAATGAGAGATCACTGGTAGAGCCATTTTGGACAGGAGAACAGAGATGAAATAAACCCATGAGGATGAATAAGTACAAGCATCCCAAGAAATCGTTCTAAAGAATGGCAGAAAGGCTAACAGTGTCATACACACCCCCAAAGACAAGTGCTAACAGGCCTGGCAGCTTCTGGGTTGAGGACAATTAAAGGAGGAGAGAACGTGGCCCAGGGAGCCCTGGGAGAACTGCTCTAGAGAAGGGACGGGCTGGTGAGGGAGGCCCTACTGCGCCACAAGGGGGCGCTGTGGGAAGCTGCCCACTTTCCGGCCAAGCTTGAGTACTGGTTTGACTTGCTGACGCCAGAAGCCGGTTAAACCCTACAGGCTTAGTTCTGAGACTTGGGAATTCATTTAAGATGTTCCGGTTCATAGGAAGATTGCTTCTGATAAAAGACCAACTGTAAAAACTTGTAAATTAAAATGCACAGGCCTCCTTTATCCTCTTAATGAACTCTGAGACACAGGTTACAAAGTGACTCCCATTTCCCAATTATTTTGTTTAAGCTCAGAATAGTAGTAATAGGACCAGTGCATTTTCTTCCCAGTCCACAAAAGAAAGCAGCTGGCATCTCATTTTGAAAAGATGTCAATTCTATATAGCCACTTTCACATCTACTTTCCAGGAGATGTCAAAACATCCCTGATGACGTGCAAAGAAATTGTTTCTGTGCTTTTGTGATCTCTTGCTAGGGCTAAAGTCTATGTATCTCAAGTGAAATCTTTGTTCTGTATTTTTCCTGAGAGTGAACTCTTATCCTTTCTCAATATCTCTAACTTTGTTAAGTCCCACCATCCTATAACCAGAGAATTGAAGCGGGCTTCTATATTTTGACAGGCTAGTCAATTTGGTACATTATTTGGAGTTAAGTATGTTAGTGACCAATAATAATTTAGTAAGTTTTCTAAAGCAAAAAAAAAAAAAAAAAAAAAAAAAAATATATATATATATATATATATATATATGAGTATATTTTAACAAAACTCTTCAATGTTTTAACAAAAAGAGTAGCCTTTTAATATCCGTCACATAAACAATAGAAGCCTACCTTATGTGCAAAATCCCTCTGTCCTGCTAATCCCATGGGAATCCTCTGTGTTGTCTCCTATTTGCTCAAATATTTTCATGTTAATTTTATATATTTCTACCTTTTGATGCTTGTTCATTGATCTGCCCTTTAAATTTATGTGCCTCAGTGATGCCTTAAATTGTTGGTTACCAAAAGAAAGAGAATCTTCCTAATTTTACCTGTCACAACATTGTATTAAGGTAAACATACTTAAGTGCTTTTTATTACAAGAAAAATTATATACAATATGTCACAGATTATTTCTTCATGATGTCTCTTTTTGGGGTTCTACTGTTCAGAGCTTCCTTTACAGTTAACTTTTTATAATCTCTCTCAATAGCATCCCCAGTATAGAGGACAAGAAGCAACAGTCCTTCAAGAGTGAAAAAAAAAATTGCAGGCAGGGTCCCTTCATCTCTGGATGTGGTGCTGGTTACAGAACTCTGGGTTTTGTTTCTTTGGGATGCAATGAGGATCACATAAGTTTATAAGACACACATTTCCCCTGAGAATTTAAGATGGCAGCTTGCTACTCAAGCCACCAATTTCCACATCTCCGTATGTCAAAAATACATCTCTCTTTTTTAAAAAATCTCTTATTTTACAAATGAGGGAATTGAGATCCTTAGCGATTAAATGGTTTGCTCATGGGGACACACCTAATTAGCAGACCTATAGCCATCATTCATCAAACTTAAAAATGTCCGTTCAGTATAATGTCAAGTATAACCTATTACCCTTAAGAAAGTTCCTTTCCTAAGAGCTAGGAGTTTCATCAATACTGTCCAGCTGGCTTCCTTTATAAATAACTTTTGTTTTATCTCTCTTAGTAGAGTCCATAAAATAAAGGACAAGAAGGGTAGGTATTGTTTTAGTGTGTTTGCTGCCAAAGCGAGCAGAGTGTACATATTTTTAACTTATTACAGTTTCTCTGTATTATTAAACAAACTTTAAAACAATGTAAATTATTTCAAATAAACAGCAATTATACTCTTGCTAACATAATAAAACCACAACTATTTGCTCTTATGTTCCTCTCTAAACTTTCCTTTATCCATCGATGTATATTTTAGAAGGCTGTAGTATAGTATTTGTCCTATGTATAGTTGTGTGTGTTATTATTATATTTTTTATCTTGCTATTATCTCGTTCATATTTCTATTTTTCTACAAAATCCTACCAGAATTTCTGCAGAGTAACTGTATAATCTGATACAATAGGATAATTAACCTTTCCCCTATTTTTGGACACTTAGGATATGTCCAGGTTTTCACTATTATGAGTAATGAGAAATAGAGCACATTTGTGCAACTAGAAGCAGTCTTTCCACAAGAAACCAAGTCTGTGACAAAAATACTCATGCCAAGTGACAAATCTGATTCCAATTTACTTTCTGTGAAACAGAACATACCAATATTGAATGTTGTTTTGACACAACATATACTTGCTTTACTATGGCAGGACTGGTGGTAGAATGAACTCCTCTTTGAAACATTTAGATGTTTTTCTTAAATAGTAGAGTTTTTATTGAACTGTAAACTCTGTATGGGTAAATATTTCTTTTTCTTCAATTTAGAATGGGGTAGGCAGTTCTAAATTATACTACTACAGACCTACTATGGACCAAGTCCTTAATATACATTGTGCAGAACTTACCCAGAAACTCTATAAGGGAGTTAGTATTAATATTACTCTATTTTATAAATTTACAAATGGAGAACCTGAGACTCAGAAATGTTCAGTGACTGCCAGAACCAATTCCCAGTTAATTGACCCAGAGCCCATGTTCTTGACATTGGACTGACTGACCATACTGTGTACCATATGAACACTGAGCATCAGCGAGAGGATACAACACCCAGCTGTTTTATTTAAATGGCTTCATTGAACTAGAATTCACTCACATACTGTATAATTCATT